>KV005024.1:48589-79346 GCA_001598015.1 Dorcoceras hygrometricum
TATCAAATCAAATCTGTACATCAGGCTCAAGATGTATGCATGAATGCCATTCAATATCCATGTTAGATGCATACAATTTATAATACGTGAAGTCAAACATAACTCAATCAATTTCCAGCATGTAAATTCACGTAAGCCACATAACAGCAGTTCACAACATCGAAACATAGACATGTTCACGCTCAAGCTGCTAAGGGCTACTCAAATCGTACCTTTCCTCTTCAATTTACCTAACAGATTTCTCCTGGCTCAAATCACGCAGCAGGAACTTCCTAGAAGCTGAAATCTGTTACAACATAGCTAATATCTTAGCTCAATTCTGCTACAAAATCACGCTAATCCTACGGCCAGAAGCATACTTCGATCCTATACTTCTACGCAGGCAGTAACTACTAAAAACCAAGCTCAAACTACAAGAAATTCTCACCCAACAGCTCACGCTAGCAGAAGAACGCACGCACAAACTTTTCTCACAAGCTTCGAAGTCCAGCAGCTTCACGTTCCCATTTCCAGTGTAATTACAACGTCTCAAAAGGGTAGCAAACGGAAGAGCTAAGCAAGGGGAATCCAGCGCCACTAAGATTTCCAAGAACAGAGGCTGGATGCGACGGAAAAATGGCGGTGGAAATGACTCGGTGAACAGTAGCTCGACGAGGGTTTGGAGAAGAAGATAAGAAATGGCTGGTTCAAAATAATTCTAAGTGTGGATCAACACTTCTATAAATACCTCCAAAGCCTCGCCTGCTGATTCATTAAAATCAATCAAAATGATCAGCAGAATTCTATCAGCAGCAGCCCTCAATTCCCTTCGTAAAATCAGCAGCAACGACTAAATAACCAATCGCACGAAAACACTTCAAAACGACACCGTTCCAACTTATCAAAACGACACCGTAGCAAACACCAGCTGCCAACAGCTCTCGCAAACAAAACAAACAAGAGCTGATAACAGCTCTCTCTTCAAAACAATCTATCTGCTGGTCGCGCGAAATCACTCAAAACGACGACGCATCAACTAATCCAAAACGTCGTCACTTTGGTTACGTAAACATTGCTACCAGCAGCTGATTTCTCAAACGAAAGGCTCAAAACGCAGCGTTTCTACTAATTCAAACGACGCCGCTTCTCTACATTCGTATTTGCGCGCCTGCTGATCAGCAGCAACCATCACGACACAATCTACTAACAGCAGCAAGGAATACGTCACGCCTACGTCATCATATCTATCGATAGCTCTCGCGACTGACTCCACGAACCATCAGCTGAATACTGTTCACCAGCGCCTCTGCAGAATCTAGTAGTCAACGCTCCAAATATGTTGACTAAAACGTGTCTCTTCCTCATTCAATCTCACTCTAAACGCATCATCTGCCAGCAGCAACTTCAATTCAAACTAAAACCAGAAGATCTTCATGCGTCACGCTTACATCTCCTCTGCTGATTCCAAATCCACCAGTAGGAGCTACAGTAAGGTTGACCTGCGTTGACTCCGCTACAAATAGCGTACTGCTAACAGCTTGCATTAAAATCGCTACGATCGAAATTCCCAAAATAAACGCAACGCTCAAAATCAGCAGGAACTTCGAAATCTACGTGATTAATTTCCCCAAATCAATTCAATTAATCACTAATCCAAATTCTCAATCCTCACAGTCCATGAGTACAAGACTCTATCTCACACATTCGAGGAAATCAAAGCTGAAAACGCAAGTCTGAAATATAGTTCAGCTGAATCAAGTTCTGATGAGCTTGAAGATACTGACAACTTAAAGACTGAGTTGAGTAGGCTGAAGATAGAGAATGATCTGTTGAGAAATGAAGGCAGCGAGCTCAAGGCTGAAGTCTATAAATTAACTGAAGAAATGAGCTCCTGGAACAAGTCTACTCGTTCTCTCTTCAAGCTGTATGAAAGCCAAAAACCATTAAATGATAAAACTGGTGTGGGTTTCAACTATGATATCTGCCATGGATAGACCAGTACTCAGTCACAGCCAGTGTATGAAAAGTTCAATGAAAGGAGCTTTGTCAAAGGTGGCGTGATACATGACTGCATTGAATCGATACGATATGATGACCAGGATACTTCTCAGCTAGATTGTAAAGGCAAAGGCAAAGTCGGTGTTGGGTATCAAAGGCCTGAGAATTCAAAGCCAGGCTGGCTAAAGAACAAGATGAACAAGGAAAAAGCAAAAGCTGGTCCAAAACTCTTTGTTCCCAATCAGCCGAGGCATTATTCGAAGAAGGCAAAAACTGAGTGGACAAGAAACCAGCCGAGAAGGAATCCACATGGTCAAAGTATCAAGTCAAAATTCAAAAGACCAGCACGTGATTTCGCACATACTTTCGTGGATCCTAGAACTGGAAAAACCATGAGGATTGTTCAAATCTGGGTCCCGAAAGGGGTAATCCAATCAGGACCCAAGTAAAATTGGGTACCAAAATTTGCTTTGTATAATTGCAGGGTTACAGGTACACAGCAGCAGTCGATGCATCAACAATCTGGTACTTAGACAGTGGATGTGCGAGACACATGACTGGAAATCCCAAGTTGTTAACCGACGTTGTTCCTCACAAAGGAGAAAAAATAGTCTTTGGAGACAATGCTTACGGTAACACTGTGGGTAAGGGTAAGCTTACACATGGTAACATTTCAATATCTGATATTCTTGTTGTTGATAATCTTAAATACAATTTGATTAGCATTAGTCAACTATGTGACAAAGGTTACACAGTCAAGTTTCAACAACACACATGCACGGTTCAGAGCCCTAGTGGTCTGAATGTGTTGGTAGGTAAACGTTCGGGGAATACCTACATCATCTACTGGTCAGATCAGCAGGAAATTGAACAATTGTGCCTTGCAGCTGGCTCTTCCAAAAGCTGGTTGTGGCATCAGAGAATGAATCATTTGCATTTCAAAACAATTGCTAAATTGATTCAATATTAGTCAACTATGTGACAAAGGTTACATAGTCAAGTTTCAACAACACACATGCACGGTTCAGAGTCCTAGTGGTCTGACTGTGTTGGTAGGAAAACATTCAGGGAATACCTACATTATCGACTGGTCAGATTAGCAGGAACCTGAACAATTGTGCCTCGCAGCTGGATCTTCCAAGAGCTGGTTGTGGCACCAGAGAATGAATCATTTGCATTTCAAAACAATTGCTAAATTGAGTCAACATGATTTGGTTTCTGGTCTGCCAAAAATCAGTTTTTCAAAGGACAAGATTTGCGCAGCTTGTCAGCTGCGAAAACAAATAAAATCCACTTTCAAAAACAAAGGCGGTAAACGTTCCACCCGTTGCCTTGAGCTCTTGCATATGGATCTCTTTGGCCCTATTTCAGTCACGAGCTTAGGGGGAATGTCATACACCCTTGCTTGTTGATGATTTCTCAAAATTTACTTGGGTGTTATTTCTAAAAGCAAAATCTGAAACCGCCGACCAGCTGATAAAACTTTTAAAACGTTTGCAAAACGAAAAATCTTGTTCAGTCAACCGGATAAGAAGTGATCGCGGTACTGAATTTCTAAATTTTAAATTAACTTCTTATCTGGAGGACTTGGAAATAAAGCATGAGCTATCAGCAGCAAGAACTCCTCAGCAAAACGGGTTATCTGAAAGGAGAAACCGCACTCTCAAAGAGGCTGCTAGAGCTATGATTGCATATTCCGGCATTTCTCAAAAATTCTGGGCAGAAGCAGTTAACACAGCGTGTTATACTCAAAACAGATCAATGATTAATAGGATGCACGATAAAACCCCGTATGAGATCTGGAATAGCAAGAAACCTGACATTTCATATTTCAGGGTGTTTGGATGCAAGTTTTTCATTCATAATAATGGCAAGAAGCATCTAACAGCCTTTGAACCTAAATCTGATGCAGGTATCTTTTTAGGATATTCAGCAGTAAGCAAAGCATTTCGAGTGTTCAACAATCGAAGTTTAACAGTTGAAGAATCAGCACACGTCGTATTTGATGAAACCAGTTTCAAATCAAACTCAGCTGCAAGCTTACATGACTTGTGCACACGTCTGGAATCAACAAGCCTTGAAGAATATGATGATGACGTGTCACAACAAAGATTCACAGCTGAAGAACAACTAATAGTAGATACACAAAATACTATTGCTCAACAAGATCTTACGGCAGCTGGAGCAAATGCAACTCTAACAGATCTTGCTACGTCACGCATCACGCAAACGAACGCAACTCTAACAGATCTTGCTACGTCAGGCATTACGCAAGCAAATGCCACTGCTGATACATCAACAGCTAACGCAACAGTATCAAACATACCAATGCTACGTCACGCATCAACGCAAACGAACGCAACTCTAACAGATCTTGCTACGTCAGGCAATACGCAAGCAAATGCCACTGATGATACATCAACAGCTAACGCAACAGTATCAAACATACCAGCAGTAAAAGACAAAGTTGTCAACAGCACTCACACACGACAGCAAGAACTCCAATTGGAATCTGATGCACAAAGCAACAATGATAATCATCAAGTGGCGTCAGAAGATCCAAACATTTTTATCCAGCCAGCAACACAGGGGGAACAAGGAGCAAAACACGTTGGACTTGATCTTCGGTGGAATAAAAATCATCCACCTGAGCAAGTCATAGGTAACATTCAATCTCCTGTTCGCACACGAGGCCAGCTATCTCATGATTATTTTGATGCTGCATTTCTTTCTCATATAGAACCTAAGATAATCGATGAGGCCTTAGCTGACCGAAGCTGGATAGAAGCCATGCGGGAAGAATTAAACCAGTTTAAGCGTAATAATGTTTGGCAACTTGTACCTATACCGAAGAATCATTCAGTCATAGGTACTCGTTGGGTCTTCAGAAATAAACTAAATGAAGATGGAGTAGTAACAAGAAATAAGGCTAGGCTGGTGGCACAAGGCTTTAGACAAATGGATGGTATAGATTTTGATGAGACATTTGCACCAGTAGCTAGATTAGAAGCCATCAGAATGTTCCTTGCATATGCTGCATATAAAGACTTTAAAGTCTTTCAGATGGACGTCAAGAGTGCCTTTCTGAATGGCGTCTTGACATAGGAAGTGTACGTTGCACAACCTCCTGGCTTCGTTGATCATACAAATCCAGAGTTTGTTTACAAACTGGACAAGGCTCTATATGGGTTGAAGCAAGCACCCAGAGCCTGGTATGACACACTCACTATGTTCCTGCTTGAGCATCAATTCACAATAGGCACAGTAGATAAGACGTTGTTTAAATTTGCTAAGGATAATCACGTCTTACTTGTTCAAATATATGTTGATGATATTATTTTTGGGTCAACTAACCCCAAACTGTGCAAGAAGTTTTCTAAATTGATGCAGGACAAGTTTGAGATGAGCATGATGGGGGAACTGACATTCTTCTTAGGCTTACAAGTGCGCCAGTTGGAGAATGGAATATTCATCAACCAGGCTAAATACACAAAAGAACTGCTGAAGAAATTTGGAATGGAAAATAGTTCAGCAGCAGCGACTCCCATGAGTTCCACGATCAAACTCGACAAAGATGAAGCTGGAACTGCCATTGAGGTATCTTTGTATCGTGGTATTATAGGCTCTCTGCTTTATTTGACTGCTAGCAGACCAGACATCATGTTTGCTGTCTGTATGTGTGCTAGATTTCAAGCAGAGCCAAAGCAATCGCATTACATTGTTGTAAAGCGAATATTGAAATATTTGAAGGGCACTCCTAACGTGGGTCTTTGGTATCCCAAAGACTCCGGCTTTCAACTAATTGGGTACAGTGATGCAGATTATGCAGGTTGCAGGATTGATCGCAACAGCACAAGTGGAACCTGTCAATTTTTAGGAGATCGACTGATCTCTTGGTTTAGTAAGAAGCAGACGTCAATTGCCACATCAACTGCTGAGGCGGAATATCTTGCTGCTGGCAGTTGTTGCGCACAAATCCTCTGGATTCAACATCAACTAAAGGATTATGGCATTGATGCGTCTGAAGCTCCTATTCTCTGTGACAACACAAGTGCAATTGCAATCACCCAGAACCCTGTACTGCACTCACGGACCAAGCACATCGATATCAGGCATCACTTCATAAGAGACCACGTGCTAAAGAAGGACGTCTGGTTGGAGTATGTGTCGACGGAGCTACAAGTTGCTGACATCTTCACAAAACCTCTGCCAGACGCTAAGTTCTCCTATTTTAGGAATGTATTAGGTCTCTTAGAACTGCCATAAATTTGTCTATGTGCTAGAAATTGTTGTAGGTTGAACAGCACCGCTTACGCCAGCAGTGAGACATCTACTAATGAAGTAAAGCTCTGCTTACATAAGCGCCACCGTTGGAAATCGCTCTACCAAGAAAACAGCATTGCTTACGTCATCATCAAGTCACATGTTCAGGAGGAACAGCGATGCTTGAGTCAGCGCTACCATTGAAATACTTATCATCAAGATAACAGTTCTGCTTACGTCATCCTATCTCATCGTATTCAAAGGAAATAGATCTTCTTACGTAAGCATTGCTGATAGAGGTTTGTATGTCGTAGGGGGAACATGGTCTATGTGTTGATAAGCGTGAAGTCAATTGAACAGGAGAAGTTTGTCAACAGATATCTCCTGTACACAATTGATGCTTATTTGTTAACATATTCCTCTCCATTCCACGAAATATTAAAAACATATTTGCTTAGGTGTGACGTTTTAAAGATTTTGGCGCGTCAATATTATTTTAATCTTTTCCAGTACAGGTAAAATATTTGCAAAATCTTTTCTAAAAATAGTACGCACCATCGGATGATTGACACGTGTTGTCCTTCATTCCCATCGTCACATCAACATTCTTTCTCTCTCCTAACCGTTCATATTCACAATCTTTATTTAAGGCATTTCAAATTTTTACTCAAACTTACTGAGAAATCATAATCTTTGCCTTCTATTGCTTTAGCATTCTCTTGTTATTGTGCGTTCGACTTTTCTCTTGCAGAACAGTTTTTTTCAAACACTCCCTGCACTCTACAATGGCATCCGCATTCATCACCTACTCTTACCAAATTAACTTCGAGTCCGTTCTGATGATTCATGACCATGAAGGGATGCTCAACATGTTTAAAGATCTAGAGGCCAGTGGTCTCATACGATTTCTAGGCTGTGAATCGGTTTTGTATGAAACGGAACTAGGGCACTTCTTCGACACGACATTAATCCAGGACGAAGATATCACATGCGTAATCTCAGGCAAGTTTGTCTCTATCTCACCGACTCTGTTCGCAACGGTGTTTGATTTGCCCTCGGAGGGGATTACAAATTTCTCTGAAGTACCAAAGGATAAAGTGTATGATGCGCAGAGCCTTTTCTCACAGAAGGGTGTGCAGATTGATGTTCATGGCAAGAAGAAATATATGAAACATGAATTTCGTTTGTTGAATGATATCTTGGCAAAGGCCATTACTGTTAAGGCAGGCTCTTTTGATTCTGTCACTGTCGAACGTTTCCAGATGATGACTGCGATTCAGTATGGGTTGAAAGTGAATTGGGGCAAAGTGTTGTTTATGTTTTAAAAGACATGGTGGATAGGTCGCAGAGGAAAGCAAAGGGCTTTGCTGCGCAAATCGGTTTCTTATTGAAGGGTATTCCTACTGTTAATATGGGCGATGGTGTTCCATTCCCAAGTGCCAAAATTCTATCTATGAAAACGGTCCACACCTACATTGTCACCAACACCACAATCGATGCTCGTGCGGAGAGTGGGGAGCCTGGGATGGTTAAGACACCAAAGACGAAGAAGAAAACTTCATCTACTGATGAGATGCTAGTAGATATTTTTGCTGATGTTACTGCTTCAAAGAAGAGATCAGCTACTGAGGCTGATGCGCCTATCATTACCAAGAAGCGGCGCACGGGGAAGAGAAAGCCCTCAGTCTCCCAAGCAAATTTGGATATTGTGCAGGTGGCCACGGTTGTTGAGCCAATTCAAATTGTTGATCCTACCCATGCTGCCGCAACTATCCCCTCTCCTGTTCTCAAACGAAAATCTCGCAAGAGGAGATTGGTTTTATCCAGGGATTCTGATGATGAATCAGTGGGAACAGAGGAGATTTTTAAAAAGGCTGATGCTGCTGCTGTTATGAGTCCTGTTGAAGCTGACATAGCCAAAGTCTTAGAGGAAACTTTGGAGTTGGGGGTGAGTGCGACAGAGCGGGAAAGTCAGGGTGTTGATGAAGCACTGTTTGAGGAAGATTTTTCTAGATGGTTGGATGACTTTGTTGCAAGACACAATGAGCCAGATTTGGTTAGCACAAATACTGAGGCACAAGCTACGGGTAGCATTCACTCCGTGGTTGACAAGGACAGCATTAACTCTGTGGCTGACAAGGAGGTGAACATGCCCATTGATGATCTGCTAATACAAATCTCGGATGACCTGTTGCTGCCAATTACTACTGCTGAAGTCACCATGATCAGGCTTGGTGCATTCTCTTCTAGTGGGGACAAGGGAAAAGGTAAACTGGTAGAGGATGAACAGGTTACAGAAAACCACGCTCGGGAAATTTTTGCTTTGATCTGCAGAGATGTTGAAGTTATGGTTCAAGTGCGTGATAGCGTAATGCAAGCTGTTGTCGACTTCTTTGCCTCATTCAGTCTCAATAATATGCCTGATATGGAATCATTGAAGGTTCTGAAAGAGAAAGAAAGGCTGATGATGGCGTGGGCAGAGACCACCACACTGGCAATCGCTGTAAGGAGGCAACTATATGTTCTTATAAAATATCGAGAATTGCTCCTGCGCACAGTTTTGGAATCCTATCAGAAATATCTTACACCTGATCTACCATGGAATGTTATCGCCGTCTAAGTTGCTAATTTATTGTCTGTTGCTCACGCTCACTCTCTTGAAGATCTCAAAGCACAGCAACAAGTGCTCAATATTGAAATGGTGCAATCACACTCTTCTCTGCCTGCCATTGACCACATTGACAATGGTGATGTTCGTCTTGCCCACTTTTATTCCATAAAAAATTCTACTTGTTGGGTACGGCCCGTGTTTTTGATGGATGGAGTTTGTACGCCCGTTCAGGGTCCTGATTTTTGGAGAAGCGGTTGCCACTTGTCGTTATTTTTGAACAAGCTGCAAATGCCAGCTCCTGCCATTCGCGAGATTTTTGTTTCGCATGTTTCTTTTGTTGAGCCTGACCAATATTGGACAACAGTTCCGTGGTTGATGAGGATTTGGCGTTGGACCAAGGTTTGTGAAGAAATTGTTCAATTTAATATGGTTGGTGGTCTGCGACCAGTAAGGAAGGATATCTGCCAGGATATTACAGTTTTTAACTTAGGGGTGGAGCGTATCCCCGCTAATTTTCTCCGCGTTTTTGCACAAGGTTTGGCCAGCTCCACGTCATGCATCCAGTTCCTCCTCTCCTGATGTGTCCTTGAATTTTGATTCTACGGATGTACCTATGCATGCTCAAGCTGACCCTCAAGCCCCCGCCTCAGTTGAGTTTACTAAGTTTACCGAGGCTCTTGAGGACCTTCGATCATCTCTTGCTCAGCGCATTGATGACTCAAATTGCAAAATGTTATCCAAGCTAAATGCTGTGGAAGTGGGTGTTCGTGGGGATCTTCTCAAAGTGCAAAGCCTGCTTCGCCAGTCTTTTGAGACTGCGTGTCGCGTTCTTGAGAGACAAAGTAATACTCACACAGCGCAAATCACTGATCTCAAAAAGGGCTTGATGGCACCCGTTGGCACTATCTTTGCCGACCTATTTGATATCAAAAAGAATCAACGGGAGCAAGATGCCAGGCTGATAACAATGGATGAACAGATTGCTGCTATCAGGAACGAACATTTGGATTTTCAATCAAAGATAGCAGCAGACATACTGAGTCATTCCACCAAAGTTGGTGACATCGCCGATTTCCTAAGAGGTGGTGCTGCCAAAAAGGGGGAAATGGGAAGTAGCAGCCGCCCCAGTGTGACAACACAAACTCAAACGTTTCCACCCACAACGGGAACTTTCTAAGAAAGAGTTGCACAGGCGAGGAGGCACATCATAGAGACTGGACAAGTGATAAGTGTAGAAGAGGCTGCTGCAAGAGTTATGGAAGCAGACAGACGGGAATCTGATAGGTTGGAAAGAGAGAGGAGAGAACGTAGGCAAAGCAGGAGTGGAACTTACAAAAGAAGAAGATGATACTGATTAGAATCTCCTGTACTTTTTTGAGTAAATGATATTTGATTTTAGCAGGCGCTGTGCAATTTATCTTTGCTTATCTTTTCCTATCGGCTGCTAAGTTTTGTCATAACCAAAAAGGGAGAAATTGTTAGGATAAAATTTATAGTTTTGGTGATAACAAAGATAAGAAAAGATTTGGACTTAAATGATAATATTCGAATAATCCTCTCACGATGATCAACATTGCTGACAACAGTGATTGGTTTAAGCTACAGTTATGGTTTCGAGTTGATCAAAATCAGATCTTGGAACAGTGGAGTGATTGATTTAGTTATTCGGGTTTTGATGAAGTATTGAGAATGGAGATATCTGCCAACAGCTCTTGTCTATTGTATCGAAATGGTATCTGCCAACAGCAACGGGAACAGTGAATTGTTCTACCAACAGAAAGGGCCATATGCATTGATAAGCTTACTCGACAGATCTTGAAACAGTACTATTTATCGCTGGTGACATCAGATTTCGCTACAGTGTTGTTTTTGGGAACAGTGCAAGAAACGTTTACTATCGACAGCTTTCGCAAACAGTTAGTTCAACACGACATCGTTGGCTTCAACGGATTTGATGACGTCAGCCGCAGTAGACATCATGACGTCATCATCATAATCAGCTACAACGCTCCCAACAGATATGATGACGTCAGCAGTACTAAAGTTTGTAAATGGAAAGATTTGATGACGTCATCAGTGCTGAAACTTGCAAATTGTTGAATCTCGTTTACCGCGACAAATCTCTCGACAGCAAGGAACTGTTCATTCATATTCTTCAAGAAGAGATCTGTCGATAGAAATGATTTCAGGCGCAAGCAAAAAGTTGTTTCAAATTCGATCGTATACTCAATTGGAAAAGATCGATGGCCAAAACAAGAATCCCTCATACTGCCTGAAATTAAGGAGAACAGATTGGTACTATCTTTGGAAAAATAGTACACATTGGCAGAGGCGTTTTCAACGGGAGAGAACACATAAGGAAATGATACTCGCATCCCTGACGAAACGCAATTTACCATATAATGGAGCAGGATTGACGGCGTTCTACTGTCAGGAATTCAAAAAGGATTTGTTGCCTTATCTGGATTCATCGACCGTTGAACGAATATTATAAATAGCAGACATTTTTCATTGAATAAAAGCTCTCGCCACTGCTATTACTAAAACGCTGTCAAAATACTCCCAGAGCTTACTCTTCGTTGAAAGCATTCAATGCTCAAGCACTCGAAGAATCTTCATTCTTGATATTCACTGTTATACCTTCGAGTGTCACTCTCTGGCTCACATTACTGAATCAAGTTTCTTTGTTTTAGAAACCAGAGATTTTACAGTACTCATAAAGTGTATTCATTGTTGTATTTAACTGAGTCTATAACAAACGGGCTTCTCAAAAAGCCGTTTGAAAACACTAAAGTGTTGTAATCAGCAGCTGTGTCTGCTTGGATAGTTGTTGTGAGATACTAGGAGTTCCCGTAGCTGCGGGTTACGGGATCGGGTGTTTGTAGAAAGGCTACTCTCATCAAAGTCTTCTAGTGAAACCTTCCGAGGAGGAAGAAGGGGAGACGTAGGACATTGAAGTCCGAACTTCCAAAAACAAACTCTGATCTTTATCTTTTACATTACGCTCGATTTTATTACTTGTGTTTATTTACTGTTCACAAATCGATCGGCCTTTTTCCGCACATATATTGTTGGCCGAGAAGTTTGAATATAACTGAGACATTCTTAAGTCTGGTAACTCGGACTTAAGTTAAGCAAGAAGCTTGCAAAACATTTTTAAAAGAATTTTGAAACAGAAAAATCGAAGGAGTTCATTCAACCTCTCATCAAAGTCTTCTAGTGAAACCTTCCGAGGAGGAAGAAGGGAGACGTAGGACATTGAAGTCCGAACTTCCTAAAAACAAACTCTGATCTTTATCTTTTACATTACGCTCGATTTTATTACTTGTGTTTATTTACTGTTCACAAATCGATCGGCCTTTTTCCGCACATATATTGTTGGCCGAGAAGTTTGAATATAACTGAGACATTCTTAAGTCTGGTAACTCGGACTTAAGTTAAGCAAGAAGCTTGCAAAACATTTTTAAAAGAATTTTGAAACAGAAAAATCGAAGGAGTTCATTCAACCCCCCCCCCTTCTGAACTCCTATTTACTTAGTGATCCTATTTCTGGGACCATCAATACTTCATCACCTTTACCGATGATCACTCTAGGTATGGGTACTTTTACTTAATGAAGCACAAGTCTGAATCCTTTGAAAGGTTCAAAGAATTCAAGGCTGGTGTAGAAAATCAGTTAGGGAAAAGTATTAAAGCACTTCGATCCGATCGAGGTGGAGAATACTTGAGAGCTGAATTTCAAGACTATCTTAAAGAGAATGGGATTCTCTCACAGTGGACCCCTACAGCCACACCACAACTCAATGGTGTAGCGGAGCGTCGTAATCGAACCTTGATGGACATGGTTCGATCTATGATGAGCTTCACTGAGCTTCCTACCTTGTTTTGGGGTTGTGCGCTCAAAACGGCGGTAATGTTGTTGAACAATGTCCACAACAAGGCGGTGGATAAGACTCCATATGAGATATGTATGGGCAAGCCGCCCAAATACTCATACATGAGGATTTTGGGATGTCCTGCTTACGTGAAGCAGATAGTGGGAGATAAGCTGGATAATAGATCCATCTTATGTTACTTCATTGGGTATCCAAAGAATTCTATTGGATACTACTTCTACTATCCCAATGAAACAAAAGTGTTTGTTTCTAGAAATGCCACCTTTCTGGAAAGGGAATTTCTGCTTGATAGAAAAGGCAAGATAGTAGAACTCGAAGAGGTTCGAGAACCATCTGAAATACCAAGTGAATCTCCCACACCTCAAGAGCCAATACCAGAAATGGTCGCAATCCTAGGGCTCCTGACAGATATGGTTTCCTCATTGAAGATGATCAAAGTGAACAAACTGTTGGATGTGATCCAAGAACTTTCAAGGAGGCAATTTCCGATGCTGATTCTAATTTGTGGCTTGAAGCAATGCAGTCTGAGATTGACTCAATGCATGCGAACCAAGTTTGGAATCTTGTTAATCCTCCCGAAGGAATTGTTCCTATTGGCTGTAAATGGATATACAAGAGAAAACTTGGGCCTGATGGTAAGGTATTGATCTACAAGGCACGACTGGTCGCGAAAGGTTACACTCAAAGGCAAGGTGTTGACTATGATGAAACCTTTTCGCCAGTCGCAATGTTCAAGTCAATTAGAATCCTACTAGCCATAGCCGCATGGTACGACTATGAGATATGGCAAATGGATGTGAAAAATGTGTTCCTTAATGGAAACATTAAGGAAGAGATCTATATGACGCAGCCTGAGGGTTTCACATCTGTAGGAAGTGAGCATAAAGTATGAAAACTTCAGAGATCGATCTACGGTCTCAAACAAGCATCAAGAAGTTGGAACCTGAGATTCGATGAAACAATTAAGGAATTTGGTTTCATCAAGAATCCCGGGGAGCCATGTGTGTACAAGAAGGTAGTTAAGAATGCTGTGACATTCCTTGTACTTTATGTTGATGACATTCTACTCATTGGGAATGATGTAGGAATGTTGCAGTCAACTAAAGTGTGGTTTTCTAGTAGATTCTCTATGAAGGACATGGGTGAAGCATCCTATATTCTTGGAATACAGATCTATCGGTATAGATCGAAAAGGATGCTCGGACTCACCCAAGCTAGCTACATCGATACCATACTTAAGCGGTTCTCTATGGAATATTCCAAGAGAGGACACCTACCTATGTTCCACGGGGTCACTCTATCTAAATCTATGTGTCCAAAGACTGATGAGGAGATAGAGAGTATGACACGTGTGCCATATGCCTCGGCATAAGGTAGTATTATGTATGGAATGATCTCAACTAGACCGGATGTCGCATATGCTCTGAGTGTCATGAGCCGTTACCAGGCCAACCCCGGCCAAATGCATTGGAAGGCCGTGAAAGATATTCTTAAGTACTTACGAAGGACTAAGAATATGTTCAAGGTCTATGGGGGTGGTGAACTGAAATTCGAAGGCTACACTGATTCTAGCTTCCAATGTGACGTGGATGATTCGAAGTCAACCTCTGGATTTGTATTCATGCTCAATGGTGGTGCTGTCTCATGGAAGAGTTCCAAGCAAGACACCATCGCGGATTCAACCACTGAGGCTGAGTACATCGCAGCATCAGCTGCTGCAAAAGAGGCGGTTTGGATAAGGAATTTTGTCCAAGAGTTGGGCGTAATCCCTGAAGGAGTTGGTCCAGTCCCGGTGTACTGCGACAACACGGGTGTCGTTGCGCAAGCAAAGGAGCCTAGGTCTCACCAAAGATCCAAACATATACTGAGGAAATACCAAATAATTCGGGATATTGTGGCTAGAGGTGACATAGCAGTCGAGAGAGTCGCCTCTGCAGACAACATTGTTGATCCACTTACGAAGCCCTTGCCAGGACCGTTGTTTGAAAAATATCGCGAAACAATGGGACTGCGTCTGATGAGTAGTTGGCTTTAGGGCAAGTGGGAGATTGTTAGAGTAGATGCCCAACTAGCCAACTTGTCTATCGCGAAACAATGGGACTGCGTCTGATGAGTAGTTGGCTTTAGGGCAAGTGGGAGATTGTTAGAGTAGATGCCCAACTAGCCAACTTGTGGCGTGTGGGTTTTATTGACTCTTTGTATAACGATCTTTATTTATGAAATTCACATTTCTTATATGGCATTCTATATTTTCATTATGACTATAATGTTTACAATAGTGTTGGATAAAGACCTAGAATGCACCACAGTGTATGTTAGATGTGATAGTGGGCATGACGGCTATCATGAAACACATCTAATAGTCACTGTGTATTCTGAACTCGTTCCTAGTCGATTGGGCCGTCAAAATGAGGATAAGGCCGCCCGATATTGAGACTAGTATCTGCGATGCGAAGTACCGTGTTTCATTGGTAGGGAACATTGTGATGTTCTGAGCATGCAGATGGATAGTGACCTGGTGATCTATCGAACTACCCTCGTTCGGACTTTCCAAGTGGTTACCATTTGTCGAGTGGATAAGTCCGAGGTCTTGGTTGTACTGATTAGTCCTCACTACTCGAAACGTCATTGAGACTCTACATGATAGGCACCTCACTTTGACCCGTTTACCGACTCAGTTGGGGTCATTAGGTGGCGGGATTGGGTGAGGTCCCGATGCATGTAGGAGTCGATGCTTCATTGTCGAGGATTCACCGCTCGCTTTTATGCGTGGATATCCGATGCTATCTGAGGAGATAATAGTGTGATAAATCTCTGGCCAGAGTACTAGATGTGTTTTAGGTAAATGGGTTTACCTAGTAACACACGCGATGTCACTATTTGATCTCCGAGATGTATGCATGGCTATTGGATCTCTAGCGACTCTCGATTTACCAATGATTGTTGATCTGATCGGGATATATGTAAAGGACCGTAATGTACGCTAACCATGACCAACTGGTTCTTGCAGGTACTATCAGTGATACCTAGGGGATCATGGGGCGATGTTGCTAGGCGCTTTACCATGATCTGATGGGTCACTCCGAAATTGTGATTTCGGAGCCACAATGGTTGTGGGCCCACGGCTAGCTGTATCCCTGAACCATTGAGGGTCACACAAGTACTGGCTTCACGATTCCTGCACAAAAATTGAGCTCAATGAGTTGAGCATAGAAGGAGGAATTTAGGGAGTGCGACTTCCTAAAAGTCAACAGGGGTCAAATTGCGATTTCCCAAAGTTGAAGGACTAAACTGCAATTTTGGACTAGGTGGTCTGAAAAATTGTTTTCGCATCATAATACTCAGTTTTAGAAACTGTGTAGATCGGTCCGATCAGATCGTCAATCGGAGTTTTGATGAGGCCACAGTGATGGAAATGAACCGAATGTTCATATGGACCTGGGCCTGACCCAGGCCCATTGGACCGGTCCAAGCCCATCACATGTCTACTTATTATTGTCCTAGGGTTATTATGACACACATTGAGCTCTAAACCCTAGCAATAGCCGCCCCTCCTCTCCCTACTCTCTCACGGCCGCCGACCGCCCTTGCGCCGCCCGTCGTCCGCCGCGCCGCCGCCGGTGCTCACGTGATTCTACTCGTTCCGATCACATCGGCGAGGAGATTCCGTTCGTGTCAAATTCGTCAGCTCTTCTAGTGCAGACTGACGAAGGAGTCCTGTTTCCAGTCGTGGACCGGATTAGGAGATCTACCGCCGCCTACCGTTGAAGTGCCAGATTCCCTGTGAATTCGGTCGGAGCCAGGAGCCTAGACGCCAGCAAGGTAACCTTCATTAAAACATCATATGTATGTTTTATGCATTGATTGTTATGTATTGAACGTTTTCGGGGCATTTTTTGAAACTTCTGGTGCGCCCCCGGGAACGGGATCCGGATCCGCCACTGCGCCAACACTTATACACCTAAGTGCTTGCTGGTTCAGACTCTCTTTTAGCGATTATCACAGCTGCTGGTCAAACTTGGCCTCCGCCTAATTATGAACAACTGACTCAACTTTGGACGTCACCATTGCTAATCCAGCTGCCGTCTAAGAAAAACCAAACCAGCTGTGAACTTTCCTGATAAGCATTGGTCTTCACATCTTAACTAACATCTGAAATGTTCTCGATGGCTCTCCAGCTGCTGTCAAATAACTCATCTTTTCCTGCACGCTAAGTAGAAGCATTAGAAACATAGTAACAGGTTTTGTGTAATTCAAAACTCAGGTCTGGATCTGTTATCCAGATCAATCACGTCGACTCAGTGCGTTGGTGTGCAGGGCACTTGTAATATCTGTGTTCAGTATGGGCATTTTGCGAGGGTGTGTCCGTCAGCTGGATCGCAGCAAGCCGTAGCCCCATCTCAGGGTCGAGGAGGATTGTCTAGGGGTCGTTCCCCTCAGTTTCCGCAGCCTAGGGTTGGAGAGACGCGGTTTAGGCAGTTCCAGTTGTCTGGTCCGTCGTGTTTCAGACAGTCGTCTCAGAAGCATTTCTCTGGACCCCAACATGCTCAAGCGAGTGCCATTACGAGGGAGCAAGCGGAGGGCGCGCCGAGCGGAGTGATTGTAGGTAACTGCCAGTTGTCTGGTCCGTCGTGTTTCAGACAGTCGTCTCAGAAGCATTTCTCTGGACCCCAACATGCTCAAGCGAGTGCCATTACGAGGGAGCAAGCGGAGGGCGCGCCGAGCGGAGTGATTGTAGGTAACTGTTCTGTCTTTGATTTTCCTGCATGAGTGTTGTTTGACACTGGCGCATCGCATTCGTTTATTGTTGATTCTTTTGTGATCGAGCATGGCCTGCATACTTTTCCTTTACGCGATGTCGTGTCTGTTTCTACTCCCGGCGGTGCGAGTTTGTACTCCCAAGAGGTTTTGCTGAATGGCGTTCTGAGGTTTGGTGAGCATGTGTTAGTAGAGAATTTGATTCGTTTGATGTTGTGGGATTTCGACTGCATAGTGGGAATGGACGTGTTGTCAAGCTATAGGGCCTCCGTGGATTGTTTCCATGCGATCGTGCGTTTTAGGCCTCAGTCCAGTGAGAAATGGATTTTCTATGGTGCAGATTCTCAGTCGAAG
Organism: Dorcoceras hygrometricum; assembly: GCA_001598015.1. Classification (NCBI taxonomy): domain Eukaryota; kingdom Viridiplantae; phylum Streptophyta; class Magnoliopsida; order Lamiales; family Gesneriaceae; genus Dorcoceras; species Dorcoceras hygrometricum. The sequence goes on from KV005024.1 coordinate 66,449, forward strand.
ATTCCGCTAGTCTCAGCGATGGAGATGTTCAGCTTGTTGTCGGCGGAGAACGTTGGTTTTATGATCTACGCATTGGATGCATCTTCTTCTTCGCATGTGCAGCTCAATGAAGTTCCAGTGGTGCATCATTTTCCTGATGTGTTTCCGGAGGAGATTCCTGGTTTTCCTCTGAGGAGGGAGATTGACTTTAGCATTGAGTTGGTGCCTGGCACAGCTCCGATTTTGCGTGCACCATATCATTTAGCGCCTGCTGAGTTGAGAGAGCTCAAGGTGCAACTGGATGACTTGAAAGGTTTTATCAGACCTAGCATGTCGCCGTTGGGAGCGCCTATATTGTTTGTCAAGAAGAAGGATGGCACAATGAGAATGTGCATTGACTTCCGTCAGCTGAACAAAGCTACTGTTAAGAATAAGTACCCGTTGCCGAGGATCGATGATTTGTTTGACCAGTTGCAAGGTTCTGCTGTATATTCGAAAATCTATCTACGTTCAGGGTACCATCAGTTGAGAGTTAGAGATCAAGATGTCGCGAAGACTGCTTTCTGTACTAGGTACGGGCATTTTGAGTTTCTGGTAATGCCTTTCGGGTTGACCAATGCTCCTGCAGTCTTCATGGATTTGATGAACCGAGTCTTCCACGAGTTTATAGATCAGTTTGTGATCGTGTTCATCGACGACATCTTGGTGTATTCGAAGACTCCTTTGGAGCACAATGAGAATTTGAGAGTTGTTCTTCAGACGTTGAGGGACTCGCAGCTGTATGCCAAGTTTTATAAGTGCGAGTTCTGGCTGGATTGCATCGTGTTTTTGGGTCATGTGATTTCGCTGGATGGCATTTCTGTGGATCCCAGTAAGGTTGATGCTGTTTTGAACTGGGAGCGACCTAGGAATGTGTCTGAGGTTCGTAGTTTCTTGGGTTTGTCTGGCTATTACCGTCGTTTCATAGAGCGTTTCTCTAGTATAGCTAGGCCGATGACTCAGTTGACTCAGAAAGACAAGCGGTTCATTTGGACTGAGCAATGCGAGAATGCTTTTCAATTGCTCAAGGAGAAGTTGACTACTGTGCCTGTGTTGGCTTTGCCGTCTGGTTCAGGTGGCTCGTTGTGTGTTATAATGTTTCGCTCAATGGATTGGGCTGTGTGTTGATGCAGCATGGGCGGGTCATTGCGTATGCCTCGCGGAAGTTGAAACCGCACGAGACTCATTATCCAGTTCATGATTTGGAGCTAGCAGCTGTGGTCTTTGCGTTGAATATTTAGCGCCACTATCTGTATGGCGAACAGTTTGTGGTGTATTCGGACCACAAGAGTTTGCAGTATTTGTTTTCGCATCCTGACTTGAATATGAGACAGCGTAGATGGATGGAGCTGCTGAAGGGTTTTGATTGTAAGATCAAGTACCAGCTTGGGAAAGTTAATGTAGTGGCTGATGCGTTGAGCAGGAAGGCTCAAGGAGATATGCTTGCGTCGTTGTATGTTTCTAAAGACCGTGAGCATCTTAGCACTACGGGTTGGAGGTTTTACCCAGCTGAGGAATATGTAGTGGTTTCTTCTTTCCAAGTTGAGCCACATATCATTTCGAGCATTAGATCGGCTCAAAGATCAGATCCTTCCATCCACGAGTTGAAGTTGAAAGTTAGGGTTGGTCAACTTGAGGACTATTCTGTTTCGTCTGATGGTTGTTTGTGTTTCCGAGGTAGGTTGGTTGTGCCCAATCTGAAAGATGTTCGAGAGGATATCCTTAGAGAAGCGCATTGTAGTAGACACAATGTTCATCCTGGTGCACGGAAGATGTACCATGCGTTGAAGCCGCACTTCTGGTGGGCTAGTTTGAAGAGCGACGTTGCTTGTTTTGTTGCTCGTTGCTTGAACTGTCAGATGGTTAAGGCAGAAAGGATGAGACCTGGTGGTCTGTTGCAGAGTTTGGAAGTGGCCCAATGGAATTGGGAGCACATAGCGATGGATTTTGTGATGCATTTGCCTCGTTCCAGCAGAGGTTGCGATGCGATTTGGGTTGTTATTGACAGATTGTCGAAGTCTGCACACTTTATTCCCTATGGAATGACGTTTTCTTTGAAGAAAATGGAGAAAATGTACGTGGATTTTGTGGTTAGATTTCATGGTGTGCCTGTTTCGATCGTTTCAGACCGAGATCCAAGGTTTACTTCCAGGTTTTGGAAGAGTTTGCAAGTAGCTTTGGGTACCAGATTGGCTATGAGTACAGCGTATCACCCCCAGACAGATGGTCAATCGGAGAGAACTATCCAGACGTTGGAGGATATGTTAAGAGCTGTTGTGATGGATTTTGGTGGTAGCTGGCAAGACGCGTTGTCTTTGGTTGAGTTTTCCTAAAATAACAGCTACCAAGTGACGATTGGTATGGCGCAGTTTGAGGCTTTGTATGGCAGAAAGTGCAGTTCGCCGGTATGTTGGGAAGAAGTGGGGGAGAAGCAGTTGTCTTCCCCCGATTTTGTGCAGCAGATGAAAGATCACGTGGATCTGATTCGACAGCGGATGAAAGTGCCCAGGATCGCCAAGCCAGTTATGCAAATAAGAGGCGTCGACCTCTAGAGTTCCAGGTTGGTGATCAGGTGTTCCTTAAAGTTTCTCCGTTTCGCAGCGTTATGCGCTTTGGAAACAAGGGAAAGTTAGCCCCTCGTTATGTGGGTCCGTATGAGATTGTTGAGAGGATTGGCCCTTTGGCGTATCTACTGTTATTGCCACCAGAATTGTCTTCTCTACATGATGTCTTTCATGTTTCCATGTTGAGTAAGTACGAGCCAGATCCGTCTCATGTGCTTAGAACTGACGAGGTTGAACTAGATCAGACGTTGAGTTATGTTGAGTATCCCTTGCGAATTTTGGATCGTAAAGAGAAACATTTGAGGAATAAATCCATTCCCTTGGTGATGGTTCAATGGAGCAAACACGGTAGGGAAGAAGCTATTTGGGAACTGGAAGAGAAGATGCAATGTGAGTGGCCGCATCTGTTTGCATGAGTGTTGCATCAGATTTCAGTAGTTGTTTGCTCAGTTATCTTGAACTCTTGGTTGTGGGTTCAGTTGAGTTTTTCCTGGACTTGTTGATTTCGAGGACGAAATCTTGTTTTAGTGGGGGAGAGATGTGAGACCTGTGTTTTCGCAATCAGGTGTTGGTCGGGTTTGGACCAGCTGTTGGTCGATGTGCTTGGCGTAGACATCGAATTTGCCTAAGTGTTGGAATCAGCAGTTGGAAAGATATCAGACGTTGCATGGGAGACGTTTGTTTGGGTACCAGCTGTTGAGTCGGTCGTTGGTGATATTTGATTTAGATGTGCGTTCCAGCAGTAGCAGTTGGAATCAATTGGAGCAACAGTGCTTCGTTAGATTTCAGTCGTTGGTGTATTAGCGCGTATCCAGCTGTTGCGTGTGATCAGCTGTTGGTATGTTAGTTGCGACGATCAGCAGATAGCGCTAAGAGACTCTGAAGCGACGACATTTTGTGAGCAGGAACCAGCTGTTGGTTTTGTTAGCGTGTTTCGTAGCGGGTAGCGAAACTACATCGTTTTGATAAGTTTGAACGACAGAGTTTCGAGTGGAGTGCTTTGTACCAAGCTGTTGGTTATGATAGACATCAGCTGTTGAGAGATCTCATGCGTTGCGGCTGCTGGTTTGTGGATCAGCTGTTGGTAGCGAGGTGACGTGTTCCTCTGCGACGTCGTTTGGTTAAGTTGGTGCGACGCCGTTTAGTCTTAGCGTTGTTTGAAATATTCAACTGCTGGTTATTATATTAACGATAGGCAAAAACTGATGCGTGATTTCAGCTGCTGGTTGGGAATATTAGTTGTAACGACTGTTTTTTCGGTGGATCTGTTCCTGTTTCCATCTGCCGATTGAGTAGTGTATTTAAGAGGACTTGGTCTTCGATTGTTTAACAGATCCCATACTTAGAAATATTTTCCTTCGTTCCCAAATCATGTCGCGATACCCTAGTTACTGTTCACAGTAACCTTATCCGTCCTAATTTCTGGTGGTAGACAACTCCGATGAGAGTGAGAGTGGTAGCGTTGGACTCCTCTCGCTAAGGCGCTTCGTTCTATACCTCTTTAGAAGGCTTTGTAGGAGCTGGAAGGGGATCGCAGGATAGCTAAGACATCTCCCTTGTGTAGTTTGCTAGCATAAGCATTCCCTGCCGTGCCAGTAGTTTCTTTGGGGTAAGTAAAGATGCTACCTTTAAGCTTTGTTAGAGATTTTTCGTTGGGTTAGGAAGGTAGATAAGCGCTGGTGGAGGTGTAGCTCCCAGATGTTGTTGTTTTATGTTTCGGTCTTTGAGCAGTAGTTTGTGTTGGTTTAGCAGGTGACAGATCTGTGTTGCTCGGACTTGATTGTAGCAGCTGTGTGTGGTAATTGTAGCTCAGAAGTTAAGGTACGGATGCTGAGCTTGTATTACGGCTGGAATTTTCATGGATATTATGTTTGATTGTTGTGTGTGCATAGCTTGTTGTTTTATATGTTGTTCAGCTGTTGCACTGCATACGCATGATCATTTTTAGTTCAGCTGTTGTAGCTGTGCTTTGCTGTTGCTGTTATATTTCTTACCAGGATGCGAGGGCGAGTGGTAATACCGCACTCTCATCTCCCTGCTGGTCTGTTAGCCCTCATGTGCCGAGTGGTTAACTACCACAGTTCATGGTTTGGGCAACAGCAGGTTGAGTTGTTGATGCATCTGGTATTCAGGTGTGGTGTAAATATGAGCGGGTAATTCCCGTATGCTTGTACACACACCAGTGGCCACCATTCTTCGCAGAATCTGTTGTCAGCTGTTCAATTCCTTGGTTCCCTTCCTTGGTTGTAGCCTTCGGCTGTTGCATTGTCCTTCATGCATAGCATTAGCATTATATCTTTTGCTATTCATTGCTGTTTTATAGTTGCTCTCCGTACTGGGGTTTAACCCCGAGGTCCCTCTGGGGCTGTTGTGTTTGTTTGCCTGTCTGTTGTTCAGGTTTTCCAGGATTTGCAGCTGGTCGAGGTTATGATCCAGCTGGTGGTTCCCCAGGATGTGGTTAGAGTGTTTCAGTTATATATAGTATTTGTACACTGGTATCACTTCGTGTGATGCTTAGTCTTATATAGTTGGTAGATCATCTGTATTTGTGATGTATTCAGCCGTTGGCCATTTGTTGTACTTGAATATTTGTGCTGTTGTGTATTTATAAAAACTGAGATTATTTTGAGTATCTTGTATTTTAAATTATGTTATCTTTCAGTCAGGCCAAAAGCAAAAATTTTAACCACTTTTTAGTAGCTTCTGCTTGTGTTTGCGTGGTTTTATTCTGATGTGAGCACGAGGCCTGACATAAGGTGTGTCATGCTTGATGAATACACCTTGCTTGCAACTAATCCCTCCCATATAAATACGTGTCTTCGAAGGAAAAGATTCATTCAATTACAGGAAGCAAACTCTTTTGTGTTCTCTCAAATATTTCCAAAGAAACTTGTCGTGATTTCTGAGGAGGAACTCTACAGGACCTACTGCCGTTGCAAAGCTCGAGTTTTAAAAGCAAGTAAAAGCTAATCGTTTGCTACACCATTTGAAGCATATATTGATTTTCTCATTTTATGGATTTTCTTGCCTGTATGTTAAAGTTATGTTTAAGTTCATGTTCAAAGAAGATTTATGAATGTTTAAGAAAGAAATTTTTGGTTCAAAAGTTATGTTTTCTGCTTCCAAGTTGTCAAATATGTTTTAAGAAAAGATGTTTAAAGAAACTGAGGAGTTCGGATATGAGTCATGTTTGTTCATGAATGTTCTTCTTTCTGGTGAATGGTAACATCTGAATTTGACTCTATGTAATCGGAGATGCTAGTTGAATCAGAAACTAAGTCTGGTTTGATAGGCAGAACTGGTATCGTAGATGTTGTTCGTGATGTTGCAGCACCAAGTTCTTATTCAGATTTTGGTTCTTATGTCCGTGATTGAATTCATATTAAAATTCAGGAGTTTTCATTTCAGCTGGTAGTTTCGTTACACATCAGCTTTTGGTTAGATTTCACAGTATACAATACTTCACTGCTGAGTCACTTGTGATTATTCAGTGACAGCTGAGTTGACCAACTTAGTTGCGTTGACATCTATTTAACCTAGCCACAGCTGTTTTACTTCTAAACAATATTCCGTTGGATAAATTCTATATGAATTTACTATTGTTGTAATAGATCTAATACGGACTTGACAAAATATCAAAAACAACAACAGCTGCTGCGGAAAACATCGGCCTTAGATAAACACAATCATCATAGCTGGTTCAGTTGCTGCCACACGTCTGCCCCAGCTCTGTCCCACCTGCACCATTTTAAAGCAAATGAGCCTAGGGGCTCAGCAAGTAAAATATTAGGATAACAAGGTAACTTAAAGCAGGCAGACATCTGAACTTAACATAACATAGTTTAAAGGAAGTCATTCGTTGTAAACTTTTCTTAAAATCCCTTTCGTAAACTTGGAAGTGGGGAAGATGACCCAGATCCCATTAATTATTTTCTTGTGATTTATGGCTTAGAAGCTCTCCTTAGGTCCGTTATGCATTTGATCAAATGACTTCTGATATCAGCCTTAGCATATAGCTCATTGTGAAGGGGCAACCGACGTCTGGACGACTGCTCACCTTTCCTTGAAGAAAGGGCAACTGAAATCTGGACAGCTGCTCACCTTTCCTATGTGACTGTCTTAGCTCATTGTGAAGGGGCAACCGACGTCTGGACGACTGCTCACCTTTCCTTGAAGAAAGGGCAACTGAAATCTGGACAGCTGCTCACCTTTCCTATGTGACTGTCTGTTATCTATGCCATAAATCCTTTAAAACTAAATATTCTTCATTTAAACTCATAACTGGTTGAAATCAGATTTTGAAACAACATCCGAGTTCACTGTGCTTCGAAAATTCTTTCTTTAAAATCTCTTAAAAATCTCTTCGCTGAGTATCGGGTTCGACTACTGAAACTTACTGCTGAAATACCAACAGATGCGACTAAAAGAAGTGGTACTGGAAAATGAAACAGATCTTTACTGTTCAAGGTTATCGCTAGCGGTAATTCAGATTTTGCTAAGGGAATAGTATCGCGAATATAAAACAGATGTCTATGTAGGAATAGTGTTTAGAAGTAAAACAGCTGCGGCTTGGTCAACTCAGTAGTCAACGCATGATCGTAAGCAACTCGGCAGTGAAGTATTTAATACTGTGAAATCTGACCAAAATCTGATGTGTAGCGAAAACATCAGCTGAAATGAAAACTGCTGATTTAAATATGCTAACACAAGATACAAAGTCTGACTAAGGAACTTGAGCTGTAACATCTGAACGACTTCCAACGTTACCAGTGTTGCCTATCAAACCAGGAGCAAGTCCCGATTCAACCAACATCACCGATTACATGGCATCAAGTCCAGACGTTACCATTCACCAGGAAAGAGCATGCCTGAACGTACTACTTGAACCCAACTGCTCAGAATTCTTAGAGCAACATCAACATTTCTATTTCATCGAAGCATTCTTTAAAAGTGTTTGAAACAGAAACATTTTCGAACCCAATCATTCTTTAATTTTCTTAAACATGCTTGATCATGAATATACATTATCTTAGCGTAAACAGGCAAACAATCATGTGCTGAAGAACATTATATGCTTTAAAATGGCGTAGCAAGAATCAGCCTTTACTTGCCTTAAACGGAGAAACACAAGAGCAGCTGGTCTCAACAGGAGTCCTCCACAAGCACCACCACGAGCACCTTTAAAATTTTGGGAGAGAAAGAAAAAATCCTGGACAACAATGGAGCTTCCCATTTACGAAAACAATCATATACAAGATATGACTTGTAGTAGGTAATTACACTTGAGTAGGCATGGGTATCCTACCAAACCATGTCCTTTTCAAAAGCTTTTATCCAAAAACTCCCTACTATTTTAAATTTGTAAACTTTACCAAAAAAATTTCAAAAGAACTAATCTGTCCAGCTGAAGGCATTTCGAATAAAAATCTAAATCTGCTCATGTTTGTGCTCAAGCGACAGCTGCCTCGAAACCTTCCACGTCGTCTTTTAAAACAACATCTGAATCAGCTTTTAAAACAATCAAAATGAACTTAAGGCTGAAATCTGAAATATCAGTATAACCCTTAAAATAGAAAAAGTTATTTATGTGGTGCTATGGATTTTGGGGCGTTACAACTCTAACCTCCTTATAGAAATTTCGTCCTCAAAATTTACTTACCAAATAATTCTAGGTAATGACTAATCATATCAGCTTCTGCTTCCCACGTAGCTTCTCGTTCAGATTGATTGAACCATTGCACCTTAACCATAGGAATACTACGGTTCCTCAGCTTTCTATTTCCCGAAGAAGAATCCTCTCGGGTCTCTCTTCATAACTTAAATCTGGTGCAAGCTGAATAGGCTCATGACTTAATACGTGAGATGGGTTGGGAATATACTTCCTCAAGGCTGATACATGAAATACGCTATGCACGGCTGACATCTGCGGGGGTAATGCTAAGCGATAAGCTAACGTTCCTACTCTTTCCAAAATCTCATATGGTCCAATATATCTTGGACTTAGCTTTCCTTTTTTCCAAAACGCATTACTCCATTCATCGGAGCTATTTTCAAAAATACATGATCGCCGATTTCAAAGTTCAGCTCCCTTCTCCTATTATCTGCGTAACTCTTCTGCCTGCTTTGAGCAGCTTTCATCCTTTCTCTTATCTTTCTAACAGCTTTCGCTGTTTGCTCAACCACATCTGGTCCTAAACCAGATCTCTCACCAATCTTGTCCCAATGAAGGGGTGTTCTACATTTGCGGCCATAGAGAGCTTCATATGGAGCCATCTGGATGGATGCTTGGAAACTGTTATTATACGCAAACTTTACTAAGGGTAACTTTGAATCCCAATTTTCCGAGAAATCCACAATACAAGTCCTGAGAAAATCTTCTAAAATTTGGATCACCCTTTCAGATTGTTCATCTGTTTGGGGGTGAAAAGCTGTGCTAAAAGTTAGCTTCGTACCCAAAGCTTTATGCAAACTCTTCCAGAAAGCTGACGTGAACTTCGGATCCCTATCAGATACAATTGAAACAGGAACACCATGCAGCCTCACTATTTCCTTTACATACAAATCTGCATACCTGCTCACCTCGTATGTTTTTTTAACTGGTAAGAAATGAGCGGACTTAGTGAGTCTGTCTATAATAACCCAAATAGAATTATATCCTTGGGCAGTCTTGGGTAGACCAATTACAAAATCCATAGCTATATGTTAAGATAAAATTTATTAGTTTTGGTGATAACAAAAGAAGACAAGTGCTGATACGAAGTTACTTCTTGAGAATCAGCCGTTGCAATTAACAGCAAAGTATATTCAGACGTCAGGTTATCTCAGACTTGGGTATTCGATATTATTTCAGACGTTGAGTTAAATATATTCAGATGTTGAATTGACCAGTCAGATATTGGGTTTGAATATTTCAGTTGTTAGATATCAGATCTTGGATTTCCTGTATATTTCAGCAGTTGAGTTGAAGCACTCAGTTGATGGGTTACTATTTCAGAGGTTGAAGATATACAGCTATCAGTTTCTGGTATCGGGTTTTCATGTCAGTCGTGAGAGCACGATATTACTTCAGACGTTGAGTTAAATATATTCAGATGTTGAATTGACCAGTCAGATATTGGGTTTGAATATTTCAGTTGTTAGATATCAGATCTTGGATTTCCTGTATATTTCAGCAGTTGAGTTGAAGCACTCAGTTGATGGGTTACTATTTCAGAGGTTGAAGATATACAGCTATCAGTTTCTGGTATCGGGTTTTCATGTCAGTCGTGAGAGCAATTCAGATGTTGGGTTACATAATCAGACTTTAGTATATTATTTCAGTAGTTGGATAGTTATTTCAGTAGTAAGTATTTTCAGCAGTTGGCTACAATGCTTTTGATTCAGTCGTGATTGTTATTGGAACATTCAGTCGTTGCAATCAGCCGTTATGTCATATTCTCTATTTGTAAAAAGAAAGTTATTTCAGACGTTGGGTATCTATTCAGGCGCTGGATATCTAATCAGCAGTTGGTAAAATCAGTCGTTGGTTTTTGAGATCAGCAGTTGAATTCTACTTCAGTAGCGAGCATATTCAGACGTTGGGTATTTCTTTAAGAAGTTTATTCAGCCGTTGGGGATTCATTTGTTGATTTGATATCAGGCGCAACTATTCAAGTGTTAGTGTGGTTTTTAACGAACAACAAAACTACGTCGTTTGAATTAGTTGATACGACAGCGTTTGGCTTAGCGCTAAAATTCAGAAGTTGGTTTATGATTCTATCAGCGATGAACTATTCATCTTCTTCAGGAAAGGTAAAGCTGATGAGAGAATTCAGGCGCAAGCGACAAATCGATTCAAACGCGATTACATATTCAAAATGTAAATAATCAATGGTGAAGATTGAATCGTACTATTGCCTGGAATTAAGGAGACAACGTCGGTACTATTTTGGCTAAATAGTACACAATTTACAGAGGACGTTATACGGTGATTGCACAGAAATGGAAACACGACAAATTGGCTCTGACGATGTGCAATTTACCATTTGGTGGAGTAGAATATACGGTCATACGATTAACAGATTTTCAAAACAGATTTTGTTTCCTTTACAAAATTTTTAATGACCGTTGGAGGACGAAGACTATATATAGAGCTGGTATTTAAATTGAAGAAGCTCTCGGTTATTCACAATCTTAGCTCTCTGTCATTCTCGCCATTCGTCGTTCTCATTATCTCTGAGCGTATCACACATTGAAGCTGATAGTCCTGAAAATAGGATCAATAGGTTCGAAACAGCTGCAAGAGTTCAGAAGGGGGGGGGGTTGAATGAATTTTTGGGTATTTTAAATTTTTCGAAACCTTTTAAAAGTTTACAAGTGCTGCTTAACTTATATCCGAGTTACCAGATTTAAGGATCTCAGTTTAAATTCAAATCTCTCGGCCAACAAAAGTTTGTGCGCAAAAAGGCCAATTAATTGTGAACAGATAACACAATGAATAAATAAGTGCGTAAAGTAATAGTGAGAGTTCAGAGTTTGTTTCTGGAAGTTCGGATATAAATATCCTACGTCTCCCCTTCTTCCTTTTCAGGAAGGTTTCACTAGAAAATTTGATTTGTACAGGCCTTCTGCACACACCCGATCACCTAGCCTTGCTCAAGGTGAACTCCTAGCAATCCTCAAACTATCCACGCAGACACAGCTGCTGGTTTACAATTCTTAGCAATATTTTCAAACGGCTTTTTGAGAAGCCCGTTTGTTACAGACTCAACTAAATATAACAGTGAATACAAGTTCTGTGAGACTGTAAAATCCTATGATTTCTTATACAATGAAATCGATTCAAAAATGGTAAATCAGAGGATGACTCGAAGATATTTTTCTATGAAGATCAACGGTATAGTTCTTCGAGTGTTTTAGCTTTGTGAGAGTGACTTCAAAGTAATGAAAGCTCAGAAAGCAATTTGGCAGAGTTTCAGCACGCAGACACAGCTGCTGGTTTACAATTCTTAGCAATATTTTCAAACGGCTTTTTGAGAAGCCCGTTTGTTACAGACTCAACTAAATATAACAGTGAATACAAGTTCTGTGAGACTGTAAAATCCTATGATTTCTTATACAATGAAATCGATTCAAAAATGGTAAATCAGAGGATGACTCGAAGATATTTTTCTATGAAGATCAACGGTATAGTTCTTCGAGTGTTTTAGCTTTGTGAGAGTGACTTCAAAGTAATGAAAGCTCAGAAAGCAATTTGGCAGAGTTTCAGCAATAGCAATGGCGAGAGTGTTTCTTCAATTCAAAACATCTGCTATTTATACTATTTGCTCAACGGTCGATTAATTTTGATAAGGCAACAAAGTCCTTTTTGAAATTCTGAACATCGTACGCCGTCAATCCTGCTCCACTACATGGTAAATTGCTATCGACAGAGGCAACGATATAATTTCCATATATGTGCAATCCCGTTGTAACGTCCTCTGCCAATGTGTACTATTTACCAAAAAATAGTACCATCTTGTCTCCTTAATTCTAGGCAATTTGTACGATTTGATCGAGACCCTTGATTCTCTCAAATTTCTCTGTATTTTGTCCCTCATGAATTGATCTTGATCAATCTTCTTCAATAGAGAACTTCTGTATATATATGGCTTCCCCAAAATATGGCCGTTAGATATATTCAAATCCTTTCTGCGCTTGTTACGGCTAAATCGTCGTCTTCCCAAATGTGTGCAATAATCCTCTGTATATTGTACTATTTCCCATAATAGTACAAATCTTGTCCCCTTGATTCAAGGCATTTGCACGATTTAATCTCAGCCATTGATTCTTTCCATTTTGAGCATTGATTGCGTCCCAACAGCTGAATTACTTATAATAGTTGAAAGCTTGCAACAGCTGAGTACTTCTCGTATTTATCTTCTCTACTGCTTCGCTTCTATTCTTCATCAGCTTCTATAATAGTAACTTGCTGTTTCATCTTTTCTTCGCGCTACGTCTGATTAAACTTTGTCTTTGAATAACCCTTCACACGGTATCTGTCATCAGCAATCATCACTGTTCGATCTTCATCAACAACCTCTCTTCTCTGTTTTATGCATCTTCAACAGATATGCTGACGTCATGATTGCTGATCCATCTGGTTGTCTGCTGATATTGTTGACGTCATAGTTGCTGATCACAGCTTGTTGTCTGCTGATAAAGCTGACGTCATCTTTGCTGATCACAGATTCTGCCAATAGAAATGCTGACATCATCTTTACTGATCACAGCATCTGCCAATAGAAATGCTGACGTCATCACTGCCGATCACAGTCTTGTGTCTGCCGATCATGCTG
>KV005024.1:80124-117933 GCA_001598015.1 Dorcoceras hygrometricum
GTGGCTTCATCATAACTCCGATCGACGATCTGATCGGACCGATCTACATAGTTTCCAAAACTGAGTATTATGATGCGAAAACAATTTTTCAGACCACCTAGTCCAAAATTGCAGTTTAGCCCTTCAACTTTGGGAAATCGCAATTTGACCCCTGTTGACTTTTAGGAAGTCGCACTCCCTAAATTTCTCCTCCTCTGCTCAACACATTGAGCTCAGTTTCCGTGTGGGAATCGTGAATCCAGTACTTGTGTGACCCTCAATGGTTCAGGGATACAGCTAGCCATGGGCCCACAACCACTGTGACTTCGAAATCACAATTTCGGACCGACCCATCTGAACATGGTAAAGCGCCTAGCAAAATCGCCCCATGATCCCCTAGGTAGCACTGATAGTGCCTGCAAGAACCAGTCGGTCGTGGTTAGCGTACATTACGGTCCTTTCAACACATATATCCCGATCAGATCAACGACCATTGGTATATCGAGAGTCGCTAGAGATCCAATAGCTATGCATACATCTTGGAGATCAAATAGTGACATCGCGTGTGTTACTATGTAAACCCATTTACCTAAAACACATCTAGTACTCTGGCCAGAGATTTATCACACTATTACCTCCTCAGATAGCATAGGATATCCACGCATAAAAGCGAGCGGTGAATCCTCGACAACGAAGCATCGACTCCTACATTCATCGGGTCCTCACCCAATCCCGCCACCTAATGACCCCAACTGAGTCGGTAAACGGGTCAAAGTGAGGCACCTATCATGTAGAGTTTCAATGATGTTTCGAGTAGTGAGGACTAATCAGTACAACCAAGACCTCGGACTTATCCACTCGACAAATGGTAACCACTTGGAAAGTCCGAACGAGGGTAGTTCGATAGATCACCAGGTCACTCACTATCCATTTGCATGCTCAGAACATCACAATGTTCCCTAACAATGAAACATGGTACTTCACATCGCAAATGCTAGTCTCAAGCTCGGGCGGTCTTATCCTCATTTTGACGGCCCAATCGACTAGGAACGAGTTAAGAATACACAGTGACTATTAGATGTGTTCCATGATAGCCATCATATCCACTATCACATCTAACATACACTATGGTGCATTCTAGGTCTTTATCCAACACAATTGTTAACATTATAACATAATGAAAATAAAGAATGCCATATAAGAAATGCGAATTTCATAAATAAAGATCGTTATACAAAGAGTCAATAAAACCCACTCGCCACAAGTTGGCTAGTTGGGCATCTACTCTAACAATGCTGACGTCACGGTTTCTGATTTAGCTCAACAGCAACTTCAACAGTAACCTGTTCTTATCTGCACACTACGTAGAGTTGTTAGAAACACAATAATAAGTTTTGTGTAATTCAAAACTCAATCTGGATCTGTTGATACAGATCCATCAATCTCTCCCTTTTTTATTTACACAAAACTTTAAATAACAAATGCATGGTCTAACAATTCTATCCCTTTTTGTGGGAATCAAAAAGGGTTCGAACTCCGGTCTTCCCGATGAATTTTAAATAAAACTCTCCCTGCACTGCCACACCAAAATCGTGACAGCAGGCATTTTAGATTTTGAAAAACAAAAACAGATTTTTGGAAAGAACCAAATGCAACAATATGCTATGATTTTGAAAAGGGCGATCGAAACAAAAAATGAAACTGATGCATAAACATATATCAAAAAATTAATAAAGACAAAGACATCACTCTCCCTGTCTTTTATAATAAAAGCTCAAAGAAAAACAAAGCATCAGCAGCTGAAATCTCCGCATACCAGAAAGTTTGAAAAATTTTCAGAGCACTTTAAATATTGTTTCAAATAAGAACATGTGCTACTGAGTCACTCACATATGAAGAACCAGAAAGAAAATGTGACAGTTAAAACTCAGATTTTCTTTCAATTCTCCTATTTCGTCCCATGTGCTAAAATGAGTCACCGAGCCTCGCTCCAGGTGAGCTCATAGCCCAACCGAAATAGGATATTGGCATCCACACGGAACTCGCGCATTCCGTGTCTGCTCGACAAAAGAAAACCGTTATATATATAAAAAAAGCATTTTCATCTGGCCTTCATAATGTAAGCTTCTCAAAAAAAAAGTTAAGACATTTAAAAATAGATAGCACATGTGTTTTAAAATAAATGCTCGTTCAAGAACAACCTGCTCTGATACCACTTGTTAGGACCGAAAATTGAGAGATTAATGCAAAGCGAGCGCTGCTACTGATAAATAAAAATTTTGCGCTGCTATTATGAGGTGCAATACCTTGGGTTCTTGAACATAAAAATACGAGCACCGGAGACAGATCTGGTAAGTAATAAAAACATGCGGAGAACACCAGAACTAAATCCTAATTGTTTAAAACGATGCAAACAGATTTCTGTTAGAAATCTGTTTAACTGTGCGTGTGTGTGATTTGATGCGTGCGTGCTAAATAAATGCATATGCGGAATAAATAATATAATACAATACACTTTGATTTTTTTATGGAAGTTCGGAGCTCAATCTCCTACATCTCCCCTTCTTCCTTCTTCAGGAA
Organism: Dorcoceras hygrometricum; assembly: GCA_001598015.1. Lineage (NCBI taxonomy): Eukaryota > Viridiplantae > Streptophyta > Magnoliopsida > Lamiales > Gesneriaceae > Dorcoceras > Dorcoceras hygrometricum. Next base: position 82,684 of record KV005024.1, read on the forward strand.
GGTTCCATTAAAAGATGAGTCACCGAGCCTCGCTCCAGGTGAACTCATATCCTTTACACCAGCCCTCGGCTGTCACTCACTTGTTTTACGCCTATGTGAGAAAGGCTACAGACACAGAGTTTAACGTCGTCGTGCTTGGACGGGATCTGATTTGCATTTTGGGTTTTGATTCACTCGCTAAACAGTTTCGCACATCTCTCAAAATATGCGAGTGAATCTGTGTGTGTGAGATTTTACAGTGTATCGCTCAAATCTCAAATGATAAATCTCACACACTGGGAAATGCTCCTAAAGAGCTGATTAGAACCCAGCAGTCGACGTCGTTGTAAGCTCCTCTCTAATGCTGATCGACTGCTTCGTTCTTCTATTTTCTTCCCTCTGTAATTTCTCTGTATTTTGTCCCTCATGAATCGATCTTGATCAATCTTCTTCAACAGAGAACTTCTGTATATATATGGCTTCCCCAAAATATGGCCGTTAGATATATTCAAATCCTTTCTGCGCTTGTTACGGCTAAATCGTCGTCTTCCCAAATGTGTGCAATCATCCTCTGTATATTGTACTATTTCCCATAATAGTACAAATCTTGGCCACTTGATTTAAGGCATTTGCACGATTCAATCTCAGCCATTGATTCTTTCCATTTTGAGCGTTCATTGCGTCCCAACAGCTGAATTACTTATAATAGTTGAAAGCTTGCAACAGCTGAGTACTTCTCGTATTTATCTTCTCTACTGCTTCGCTTCTATTCTTCATCAGCTTCTATAATAGTAACTTGTTGTTTCATCTTTTCTTCGCGCTACGTCTGATTAAACTTTGTCTTTGAATAACCCTTCACACGGTATCTGTCATCAGCAATCATCACTGTTCGATCTTCATCAACAACCTCTCTTCTCTGTTTTCTGCATCTTCAACAGATATGCTGACGTCACGATTGCTGATCCATCTGGTTGTCTGCTGATATTGCTGACGTCATAGTTGCTGATCATAGCTTGTTGTCTGCTGATAAAGCTGACGTCATCTTTGCTGATCACAGCTTCTGCCAATAGAAATGCTGACATCATCTTTATTGATAGTAGCATCTGCCAATAGAAATGCTGACAACATCACTGCCGATCATAGCTTGTTGTCTGCCGATCATGCTGACGTCATAGTCGCTGATTCCAGATCTTCTTTACTTCTTAACAACCTTATGTTCGTATCTTAATTTCTTCTGAATCCATCTTCTCCAGTTTCTGCTTTCTATCGACAGCAACTGTATTGAATCAAACTTCTGCCTTCTCTCGACGGCAACCTCAACCTAAACATCCTCAACAGAACCTCGACAGCAACCTCATATATTATGCAACAGATTTGCTGACGTCACAGTTTTTGATTTAGCTCAACAGCAACCTCAACAGTAACCTACTCTTATCTGCACACTACGTAGAGTTGTTAGAAACACAATAATAAGTTTTGTGTAATTCAAAACTCAATCTAGAACTGTTGATACAGATCCATCAATCTCTCCCTTTTTATTTACACAAAACTTTAAATAACAAATGCATGGTCTAACAATTGGGTTGTTAGAAACACAATAATAAGTTTTGTGTAATTCAAAACTCAATCTGGATCTGTTGATACAGATCCATCAATCTCTCCCTTTTTGATTTACACAAAACTTTAAATAACAAATGCATGGTTTAACAGAAGCTATCTCTCAAAAGCTCACAAAAACTCGAAGAACACAAGTGTTGATTTTCACAGAAAATATCTTTGAGTCATCTTCTGGTTCACTTTGTTGAATCAAGTTTCTTTTTTTAGAAACCAGAAGATTTACAGTACCCACAATCATTGTATTTCACTGTTATTATTCTAGATTGAGTCTGTAACAAACGTGCTACACAAAAGCCGTTTGACAAACATATCAAGTGTTGTAAACAGCAGCTGCGACTGATTTGTGATTGGTGTTGCTAGGAGTTCACCTTGAGCGAGGCTCGGTGATTGGCTGTTTGCAGAAGGCCTGTAACCATCAAATCTTCTAGTGGAACCTTCCTAAAAAGGAAGAACGGGAGTCGTAGGATATTGATATCCGAACTTCCATAAACAAACTCTCGACCCTTACTCTTTTATATTATCGCATTTACTTATTGCTTTGACTGTTCACAAATTAATCGACTTCTTTCCGCACTTTTTGTTATTCGAGAAATTTGATTTAAACTGAGATCATTTAATCTAGTAACTTGGATTTATGTTAAGCGGGTTCTTGTAAAACTGTTTTAAAGGTTTCGAAAATTCGAAAATATCAAGAGTTCATTCAACCCCCCTTCTGAACTCTTGCAGCTGTTTTTCGAACCACATTGATCCTATCAATTGATATCAGAGCCTGCGCATCTAAGTATTCGACAGTTGTTGTTTGTGATTAATCATATATTAAAATGTCGACTTCTCACAACAAGATTCCTATGTTTTCCAAGGAGGATTACGACGATTGGAAGATTCACATGCAAGCGCATCTGGCTGCTCAAGATGATGAAATGTGGTCTGTTATTACAGAAGGACCATTGAAGATAATGAAGCCAAATCTATCCTTTGCTATATCAGGTGGCGAGCCTCAGTTTCTGGAAAAGAGCAGACATGAATACACTAATGTGGACAAAAAGAAGGCGAATCTGGACAATGTGGCCAGGGATATACTTTACAAGATGCTGGACAAAAACATGTTCAGTAAGATCAAGACCTGCACCACTGCCAAATAAATATGGGAAAAGCTGACCCAAATATGTGAAGGAAATGATGAGACGAAGGAGAACAAGATGACTGTCGCTCAGCAAAAGTATGAATCGATCAAGATGAAGGATGAATAGACCATGACAGAGTTCGATGAGATATTCAGTGCCGTTGTTATTGAGTTGACGAGTCTTGGCAAGGAGTATAGCAACAGAGAGCTAGCGTTGAAGGTGATGAGAGCGTTGTCCAGGGAGTGGGACGTGAATACGATGGCTATGAGGGAGTCCAAAGATCTAAACAAGCTGGAGCTTCATGACTTGTTTGCAAACCTAAAAGCTTATGAGTTTGAGTTGGAGACAAGAGCAGAAGCTGGACCCTCGACATCCCAGCCGACAAAAGCACTAGCTGCTACAACTACTGAACAGTGCTCTCCAAGCACTAGCAAGACAACTGATCAACTCAGCGACGACGTCATGTCCCTCTTCATAAAGAAGTTTGGGAAATACTTGAGAAGATCCTACAACCCTTATGCTTCCTATAATAATGTCCATAAAAATGATAAAATTGCATCTGATATGAATTGTTTTAATTGTGGACGTCCAGGGCACTTTGCAGCTGATTGCAATAGGCCCAAGAAGGAAGATAGATACATGAGAGATGAAAAGAAGGAGGATCGATACAAACGAGATGAGAAGACTGATGAGAGAACTGTCGACAGATCCAAGGATAGACGGATGAGGACACGAGGCGATAAAAGACCCAGCCGCAAGAATGATCGCAAAGTGCTGATGGCTGAGGAAAGCACCGAAAGCTGGGCAGATACTGATTCAGATTCTTCATCCAGCAGTTCCTCATCAAGCGATAGTGAACAGGAGGAAGTTCACTGTCTCATGGCTGACCAGACATCTGATGACGAGGTATTCGACTTCTCTAACATTGAATTTACACGAGAAGACCTTGTCAGTGCACTTAATGATATGGTCAAAGAGTACAGGAAGCTTTCTCATACATTCAAGGAAGTTAAAGCTGAAAACGATGATTTGAAAAATAGTTTGTAGAAACAAGTACTGTTGAACTTGGTGAAGCTGACAGTTTGAAAATCGAGTTGAATAAGCTGATGGCTAAGAATGAACTGTTGAGAAATGAATCTAGTGAGCTCAAAGCTGAAATTGAAAAATTAAATTTGACAATGAGCTCCTGGACAAAGTCTTCTGCTTCTCTTGATAAGCTGTTTGGAATTCATAAGCCAGCGAATGATAGAACTGGCTTGGGTTTCAATAGTAGTGAAAGCAGTGAAAGAGAAACAAGTACTCAATCACAGCTGGTTTACGACAAGTTCAAAAGGATGAGCTTTGTCAAAGCCAGCGTGACATATGACAGCTGTGAGTCGATAACATATGATGACCAGACCTCTCAGAAGTTGAACCATAAAGGAAAAGCTGGTATCGGCTACCAAGGACCTGAGAATTCCAAGCCCATTTGGCTAAAGAACAAATTGGACAAAGATAAAGCGAAAGCTGGATCTAAGTCGTTTGTTCCTAACCAGCCAAGGCGCAATTCAACGAAGGTAAATTCTGGTTGGAGAAAGGTTCAGCCGAGGAGGGATCTAAATGGTCAAAATATGAAATCAACACTCAACAGATCTCATCGTAATTTTTCACAGACCCTCACGGACTCTAGTACTGGAAAAACTGTTAAGTTAATTCAAGTACGGGTCCCGAAAGGGGTAATCCGATCTGGACCCAAGTAAAATTGGGTACCAAAAGCTGTTGTTATGATTGTAGGACAACAGGTACGAACCAGCTGATGTATCAACCTTGTGGTACCTGGACAACGACTGTGCGCGACATATGACAGGAAACCAAAATCTTCTATCAGATGTTGTCCCGCACAAAGGCGCAAAGATAGTCTTTGGTGATAACGCATACGGTAACACTGTGGGTAAGTGTAAGCTTATCCACGATAACATATCTATTTCAGAAATCTTAGTTGTTGATATTTTACGTTATAATTTGATTAGCATTAGTCAGCTATGTGACAAGGGTTACATAGTTAAGTTTCAACAACACACTTGCACAGTTCAGAGTGCAAATGGTCTGACTGTATTGGTAGGTAAATGTTCAGGGAATACCTACATAATCGATTGGTCAGAGCAGTTGAAATCTAAACAGTTGTGACTTGCAGCTGACTCTTCCAAGAGTTGGCTGTGGCATCAAAGAATGAATCATCTATCATTCAAAACACTTGCCAAGTTGAGTCAACATGATATGGTTTCTGGTATGCCAAAAATAAATTTTTCTAAGGAGATCTTGTTCAGTCAACCGGATAAGAAGTGATCGTGGTACTGAATTTTTAAATCATAAATTAACTTCTTATCTAGAAGACTTAGGGATAAAGCATGAGCTTTCAGCAGCTAGAACTCCTCAGCAGAACGGGTTAGCTGAGAGGAGAAATCGTACTTTAAAAGAAGCTGCTAGATCTATGATTGCTTATTCTGGTGTCTCACAAAAATTTTGGGCAGAAGCAGTTAACACAGCATGTTACACTCAAAACAGATCTATGATTAATAGGATGCACGATAAAACCCCATATGAGATCTGGAATGGCAAGAAACCTGATATATCATATTTCATGGTGTTTGGGTGCAGATGTTTTATTCATAATATGTAACATCCCGAAATTCGAATTACGTTGAATTGAATGCATGACTAGGAGGAAAACCTTATGTTAGTATGATTTTCATGTCAATTATGTGATTTCATGATGATTTTATGCTTTACGTGTGCATGTCACTTTACGGTACGGTTTGAGACTGGTAAGCGGGGACGAGTCCGGAGACGACCAAATCGAAAATATTTTAATGTTTTAGCACTTAGACATATGTTAAAGCAAAATATTTTTATTTCATGCACAATTTCCAAGAAAATGAGATTTTATGCACGGTTACCGAGTGGACCCGTTTTTCGCCTATACGGGCCATTTTTATGACTTTTACTACACTTTTAAATTTGAGAGGCCCTATATTACGAATATTAAAGGCTTGAAGTCTGAATTTTAAATGTTTTAAGCCTTTTTAATTAATAGGATGGGCTAGTATATTGATGGGCTTTTATTTCCTTAAATAAAACAAGGTAGAAGGGCTTTTTGTACAATTTTCATTAACTCTTCTCCCTAATTTCAAAAATTACCCTAGCCTCTCCTCTCATCAGCCAACTTCAGCCTCCATCCTCCCCAATGTGACCAAATTCTTGCAAGTTTTGGATTGAAACTCTAAGGTGTGGTCTCCTCCATTGTCCTCCGCTCCGGCATCACGTATTTTCGCTTCTCTATCGATCAAGGCATGTTATATTCTTCCTTTTCTCACCATATAGATCATATTACACTGTTTTTACAAATATTATGCATGGAAATTTCGTGTATGCTTCAGATTTCAAAGTTCATGTTCATGATCATGCATGTATTCTTATGGCACCTCACGGTTTGAATTGTTTTACATGGCTTCGGTTGAGGGGCTGCTTGAGGGGTCATGGCTCGATCTTAGGTGGTTCATGATGGTCCTAGGAGTGGCTTGTCGTGGTTCGAAGTGGAGGTTTAAGGGTCAAACCGATGGCTAGATGTAGGGCACCGCGCAGTGTTCGTTCTCCTACGTGCGTGATAGGTATGGGCCAAGGTTGGTCTCTTTAGAACCGCCAGGACCTGTGGGTGGTCCAGCCGGAAGGGCTACGGCAGTGGTGGCTTGATCAAGGAGAACGAACGCAAAGACCAGCAGGTGGTTGCGACGGCGCAGCATGGCTGGAGCGCCCACTTGCAGCGACCAGTTCTCCATGGTTAGGTCACGGTTTGAGCCAAGGTCGGTCATGTTAGAACCTTCTGGACCTGGGGGTGGTCCAGCCAAAAGGGCTCCGGCAGTGGTGGTCGGAGCAGGGAGAACGAACGCAAAAACCAGAGACTGGTCGCGGTGGCAGCTTGTGCAGGGGTGTGTATTTTAGGTCTAGGGTTGGATGTTTGGTTTGGGCCGGTTCGTTTGGGCCGATGGGTCGGTTCAAGCGGGTCGGGTCGAGTTGATTAAGTGTCGAGTCAAATATATTAAGTCCGGTCCGAGTTATTTTATTTTTGGGCCGGGTTATTTTATTTTTGAAGTGCGAGTCATTTTTATCGGGTCAAGTCGACTTTTTAAGTTAAAAATTTAGTTTTTGGTCAAATGACTTCGGGTCAACGATTTTAAGTCAAAATTTATTTAAGTTGCTGGAATTTGTAAGCAAATTTTGATTTTAGCCAAATTAGTGGATTTTGGGCCGATATTTATTTGAATGAGTTTTAAGCCTATTTTAACGATGTTGGTCCGAGTCCTTCAAATGATTTTAAAAAGGGTTTGTTCTTAGTTGTTGGGCCAATATGAGTTGGACTTAGTATTGTTTTGAGTTTAAGTTGTGGCTTTGGGCTTATAATTAGTGGGCCAGTCACTTGAGCCAGTCCTTGACCGGGCCGAGGAAAATAATGCATAGGCCCATGAATATATATTTAATTATTTATGTATTATGCTATGTATTGATTTATGAAATGTTTTAAGGAAATTAAATATATATTAATGGGCCAAGATTTTTAAGTTGCATGATTTTTATGAAACGCATGCATCATGAAATTTTAAATTATGTTAAGGCATGAATGAAAATATTTTTGAGAAATTGAAGTGTTGTGGGGCAAAATAATGATGGGAGTTAGCCGGGTAGCCGGGCCCGGGAATCCCCTGTTAATGTATAATGATAATGAGCTTATGGATCCATGTGTGACATCATGGTGAAGTGGCAGCATTGAGGTGTGACATATAGGGATCCCGAGGTAAGGTCGGGTGAACCACACCGCCACGTATGTTGGTTTATAGATTGATCAATCGACCTTAATGGCTCTGACTTCATGGATACGACTCACATGTTCTTTTAAGCTATGTTATGTTTATGCTATGCCTTAACATATATGTTATTATGCCGTATGTACTACTACAGTATGATTTAATGTTTAAGATCTTTTAAGCACGCATGTCATGAAAATTATGTTCCTATACTTTTGTGCCTGTATGTAGTTTTATTATATGTACCTTGTTATTAGTGGATATAGCATGCTGGGCCTTTAGGCTCACTAGGTTTATATGGTGCAGGTGAGCATGATGATGTTGATGAGATTACTCCGACCGGCGATGAGGACGTCTGATGCTCCACTGTGGTTGTTACCCCGTGACCGCTTAGTTATTTTACCTCTTTGCTTTCAGTTTTCCGCAAATAGTTTTAAATACTCTGATTTTGATGTTAACTTGTGAGACGTGGATTTAGGATTTTGCGGTCGTTTAAACGAATGTTGAGATGTTATTTTAATGATTAAGTTAAGGTTTTATGTATATCTTTCATTATATGTATATTCCACGTCGGATTTAAAAATAAAAATAAAAATTTGCTAGACGTTTAGTATGTTTCAGCTTGGTATCAGAGACAGGTTTTGGTGGGGTACTAGCCTGCTGCGTGGAGCTCGGAAGTCGCACTGCCAGTCTGTAAGTTTTATTTTACGCTTTATGTTTATATTGCATGCTGCATGTTTTAGCCTTGCATGAGTTTTGGCCTTATGGTTTTAAAAAAAAAATTAGACGCTTAGTTATGCACTTAGATTTACGTGATAAGGTTTTGGTGTGCATGATGCCTCCCAGACGTGCTATCGGTACGTAACTAAATTTCGGGGACGAAATTCTATAAGGTGGGAGATTGTAACATCCCGAAATTCGAATTACGTTGAATTGAATGCATGACTAGGAAGAAAATCTTATGTTAGTATGATTTGCATGTCAATTATATGATTTCATGATGATTTTATGCTTTATGTGTGCATGTCACTTTACGGTAGGGTTTGAGATCGATAAGCGGGGACGAGTCCGGAAACGACCAAATCGAAAATATTTTAATGTTTTAGCACTTAGACATATTTTAAAGCAAAATATTTTTATATCATGCACAATTTCCAAGAAAATGAGATTTTATGAACGGTTATCGAGGGGAACCCGTTTCTCGCCTATACGGGCTATTTTTATGACTTTTACTACACTTTTAAATTTGAGAGGCCCTATATTACGAAAATTAAAGGCTTGAAGTCTGAATTTTAAATGTTTTAAGCCTTTTTAATTAAGAGGATGGGCTAGTATATTGATGGGCTTTTATTTCCTTAAATAAAACAAGGTAGAAGGGCTTTTTGTACAATTTTCATTAACCCTTCTCCCTAATTTCGAAAATTACCCTAGCCTCTCCTCTCATCAGCCAACTTCAGCCTTCATCCTCCCCAAGGTGACCGAATTCTTGTAAGTTTTGGATTGAAACTCTAAGGTGTGGTCTCCTCCATTGTCCTCCGCTCCGATATCACGTATTTTCGCTTCTCTATCGATCAAGGCATGTTATATTCTTCATTTTCTCACCATATAGATCATATTACACTATTTTTACAAAGATTATGCATGGAAATTTTGTGTATGCTTCAGATCTCAAAGTTCATGTTCATGATCATGCATGTATTCTTATGGCACCTCACGGTTTTGAATTGTTTTACATGGCTTCGGTTGAGGGGCTGCTTGAGGGGTCATGGCTAGATGTTAGGTGGTTCATGGTGGTCCTAGGAGTGGCTTGTCGTGGTCCGAAGTGGAGGTTTAAGGGTCCAACCGATGGCTAGATATAGGGAACCGTGCAGTGTTTGTTTCTGCGTGCGCGGTGCGGATCCTTCCCAGCGTTCGTTCTCCTTTGTGCGTGATATTTTGGGGCCAAGGTTGGTCTCGTTAGAACCGCCTGGATCTGGGGGTGGTCCACCCGGAAGGGATCTGACAGTGGTGGCCGTATCAGGGAGAACGAACACAAAGACCAGAAGGTGGTCGCGACGGCGCAGCATGGCTGGAGCGCCCACTTGCAGCGACCGTTTCTCCCTGGTTAGGTCACGATTTGAGCCAAGGTTGGTCACGTTAGAACCGCCTGGACCTGCAGGTGGTCCATCCAGAAGGGCTCTAGCAGTGGTGGCCGGATCAGGGAGAAAGAATGCAAAAACCAGAGACTGGTCGCGGCGGCAGCTTGTGCAGGGGTGTGTATTTTAGGTCTAGGGTTGGATGTTTGGTTTGGGCCGGTTCGTTTGGGCCGATGGGTCGGTTCAAGCGGGCTGGGTCGAGTTGATTAAGTGTCGAGTCAAATATTTTAAGTCCGGTCCGAGTTATTTTATTTTTGGGCCGGGTTATTTTATTTTTTAAAGTGTGAGTCATTTTTATCGTCTCAAGTCGACTTTTTAAGTTAAAATTTTAGTTTTTGGTCAAATGACTTCGGGTCAACGATTTTAAGTCAAAATTTATTTAAGTTGCTGGAATTTGTAAGCAAATTTGGATTTTAGCCAAATTAGTGGATTTTGTGTCGATATTTATTTTAATGAGTTTTAAGCCTATTTTAACGATGTTGGGCTGAGTCCTTCAAATGATTTTAAAAAGGGTTTTTTCTTAGTTGTTGGGCCATTATGAGTTGGACTTAGTATTGTTTTAAGTTTGAGTTGAGGCTTTGGGCTTAGAATTAGTGGGCCAGTCACTTGAGCCAGTCCTTGACCGGGCCGAGGAAAATAATGCATAGGCCCATGAATATATATTTAATTATTTATGTATTATGCTATGTATTGATTTATGAAATATTTTAAGGAAATTAAATATATAAATGGGCCAAGATTTTTAAGTTGCATGATTTTTAAGCTATGGATACGACTCACATGTTCTTTTAAGCTATGTTATGTTTATGCTATGCCTTAACATATATGTTATGTATGACGTATGTACGACTACAATATGATTTAATGTTTAAGATCTTTTAAGCACGCATGTCATGAAATTATGTTCCTACACTTTTGTGCATGTATGTGATTTTATTATATGTACCTTGTTATTAGTGGATATAGCATGCTGGGCCTTTAGGCTCACTAGGTTTATATGGTGCAGGTGAGCATGATGATGTTGATGAGATTATTCCGACCGGCGGTGAGGACGTCTGATGCTCCGCTGCGGCTGTTTCCCCGTGACCGCTTAGTTATTTTACGTCTTTGCTTTCAGTTTTCCGCAAACAGTTTTAAATACTATGATTTTGATGTTAAGTTGTGAGACGTGGATTTAGGATTTTGCGGTCGTTTAAACGAATGTTGAGATGTTATTTTAATGCTTAAGTTATGGTTTTATGTATAGCTTTCATTATATGTATATTCCACGTCGGCTTTCAAAAAAAAAAAATTGCTAGAGGTTTAGTATGTTTCAGCTTAGGTCCGGGGCTCAAAAGAGGGCGGGGAGTGATCGCCGATGCCAAGAGGTTGCACGGACAATGAGCGGCTCCTGGCAGGCTTCTAGAGGCGAAGGGGCACATGAATGAATCGATCCCACACCGCAATGAGAGGGATTACGAGATTGGGAAGTTATAGATGTAATTAAGGTTAGTTGAGGAAGGCTTATCAGATTTAATTGGTACTACTCATACCAACAAGGTGCATCTTATTTTCGGGAGCTCGTCACTTAAGAAATCCAAAGTTAAGCGTGCTTGACTTGCGACATTTTTGGGATGGGTGACCCTCTGGGAAGTTTCTCAGGGTGCGTGCGAGTGAGGACAAAACACGCTGAAAAGATCAGTGTTGGTACAGTGGGGGCAGTCGTTAAATCTGGGGTGTTACACGTGGTATCAGAGCCGACCTCTCTTACTAGATGAGATCTGATCTATGAGCGTGATTTGAGCTGAGGTGTGCGGTCTGATCTGGGTATGAACTGTCCTGAATACCTGAGCTGAATTGCTGTGCATGCTGAGTTGTATTCGTAAGCTGATACTGTGCAATGGTATGAGCCGATCTGGAGGCACTGTAGATCAGACCGGAGAAAACTAAGTGGTATATATATATATGACCATTGACCAACACCACGATATTTATCTTTTCTCGATAGTATCTCTCTGGAACCCTAGTTATCATTGTTCTGTTAGAGTAGATGCCCAACACGCTGAAAAGTTCAGTGTTGGTACAGTGAGGGCAGTCGTTAAATCTGGGGTGTTACATAATAATGACAAAAAGCACCTAACAGCTTTTGAACTAAAATCTAATGCAGGTATCTTTTTAGGATATTCAGCTGTTAGCAAAGCATATCGCGTATTCAACAACAGAAGTCTAACAGTCGAAGAATCCGCTCATGTGGTGTTTGATGAGACAAGCTTTAGATCCAACTCAGCTGCAAGCTTACATGATTTGTGTTCACGTCTGGAATCAACAAGCCTTGAGGAATTAGACGACGACGTGCCACAAAGATATTCAGCTGAGACACAACAGACGCTGGACACACCGCACAACATTGCTCAACAAGATCTGACAGGTAATCCAGTAGTCATCGATTTAACTAACGATGACTCTATACAGGAACTGATCTTCCCAAGTGTGCCAGCTGCTGGAGGTGAAGCGACCAACGATCAACCAGACGTCGCTCAATCCGATGTTGTTCAACAAGACGTTGCTGGATTAGATGTTGCGCAGGCAGGTTCCACTATTCATAAATCAACGTCTGATGCACAAGACGCAAGCATTTATCAATTGGCACCTGGATCAATATCTGGAAAACAAGGCGCGAGCACCTCATATCAATCAGTATCAATACCAACGTCTGGACAACCAGTCGCAAGTTATCATCAATTGGTATTCAGACCTACAACTGATAGAAGAGCTGATCCAAGCTCACATCTGGAACAACAATCCCAACAGCTGGAACCTGACGCAAAAGCCAATAACGAAGAATATCAATTTGGTCAGCTGATCCAACTGTTGCAATACAGCCAGAAACTCAAATGCAACAAGGAGCAAATCCCATTGGATCTGGTCTCCGGTGGAATAAAAATCATCCATCTGAGCAGATCATAGGTAACATTTATTCTCCTGTTCGCACACGAGGCCAGCTATCACATGATCATTTTGATTCTGCATTCATCTCTCATATAGAACCTAAGAAAATAGATGAAGCCTTAGCTGACCCCAGTTGGATACATGCAATGCAAGAAGAATTAAATCAGTTTAAGCGCAATAACGTATGGCAACTTGTACCTAGACCCTCTAATCATTCAGTCATAGGAACTCGATGGGTCTTTAGGAACAAACTGAATAAAGATGGCGTAGTTACTAGAAATAAAGCTAGGCTGGTTGCGCAAGGATTTTGGCAGATGTAAGGTATATATTTTGATGAAACCTTTGCACCAGTAGCTCTCTTAGAAGCCATTAGCATGTTTTTAGCTTATGCTGCATACAAAGATTTTAAAGCTTTCAGATGGATGTTAAGAGTGCATTTCTCAATGGTGTCTGTAAGGTATATATTTTGATGAAACCTTTGCACCAGTAGCTCTCTTAGAAGCCATTAGCATGTTTTTAGCTTATGCTGCATACAAAGATTTTAAAGTCTTTCAGATGGATGTTAAGAGTGCATTTCTCAATGGTGTCTTAACAGAGGAAGTGTATGTTGCACAACCTCCTGGCTTCGTAAATCATACACATCCAGATTATATTTATAAACTGGATAAAGCTTTATATGGGTTGAAGCAAGCACCCAGAGCTTGGTATGATACACTGTCAAAATTCCTTATTGAGAATCACTTCACAATAGGCACAGTTGATAAGACATTGTTTAAGTTTTTAAAAGCTGATCATGTCTTATTAGTTCAAATATACGTTGATGACATAATTTTTGGGTCAATTAACCCCAAATTATGCCAAAAGTTTTCGAAGTTGATGTAGGATAAGTTCTAGATGAGCATGATGGTTGAGCTGACGTTCTTTCTGGGCTTACAAGTACGACAGCTGGAGAATGGAATATTTATTAACCAAGCTAAATACACGAAAGAACTGCTGAAGAAATTTGGCATGGACAACTGTTCAGCAGCTGCTACCCCAATGAGCTCTTCATTTAAGATGGATAAAGATGAAGCTGGAACTACCATTGAGGTATCACTTTATCGTGGTATTATAGGCTCTTTGCTTTACTTAACTGCTAGCAGACCAGACATCATGTTTGCTGTCTGTATGTATGATAGATTCCAAGCAGAGCCAAAGCAATCACATTACATAATCAGTTATAGTGATGCAGACTACGCAGGATGCAGGATAGATCGCATGAGCACTAGCGGTACTTGTCAATTTTTAGGAGATAGTTTGCTTTCTTGGTTTAGTAAGAAGCAGACGTCGATCGCAACATCAACAGCTAAAGCAGAGTACCTCGCAGCTGGCAGCTGCTGTGCTCAAATTCTTTGGATACAACATCAGCTGAAGGACTATGACATCGATGCTTCTGAAGCGCCTATTCTCTGCGACAACACTAGTGCGATCGCGATCACCCAAAATCCAGTACTGAATTCAAGAACGAAGCACATCGACATCACGCATCATTTTATAAGGGACCACGTGTTAAAAAAAGACGTCCGGTTGGAGTACGTGTCGACTGAGCAGCAAGTAGCTGACATCTTCACAAAGCCTCTACCAGACGCTAAGTTTTCTTATTTTAGAAACATATTAGGTCTCCTTGAATTGCCTTGATTTGTTTGTGCGGTAACAATTTTTGCAGGTTGTCATCCGTTGCTTGAATCAACTGTAAGTCTTTTGTTCAGGGGGAACACATAGACTTTCAGCTGAGGCAAGCATGTTGTGTTGGAGGATATCAGTTGTAGGGGGAACCAGGATCTGATTTGTTAAGCGCGACGTCAGCTGAATATGTGAAGTCTTGATATAATCAGAAGCCACATATATACGGCTGATGATTATTTAAGATCAGCTCCTGCCTTACCCTCAGCGATACATTAAAATCAGCAGTGATGTTATTACAATCGCTGCACCAGCTGTGACGATATCAATTTTTGGCGCGCGTCTTTTTAATCTTTTCCTTGTACGGGTAAAATTTTTTTAAATCATTTTAAAATACGTTCTCTATTTCGTAATTTGTGATAAAATCTTTTAACATCATTGCAAAATATTGTACGCTTCGTTGGATGATTGACACGTGTTGTCATCATTCCAATCGTCACATCTACATCATTTCTCTCTCTATCGTTTACTATTCTATAAATATATTATGGCATTTACTGTTTACCTCTTCACTTACCTTGCATACTTGCTCTCTGGTTTTCTTGTGCGCATATTCTCTTGTGTATTTTCGTGCGATTATTTTCAGGCAACCTTTCACTCTCTCAACGACGATAATGGCATCTTCCTTGATTAGCAACAGTCTACACATCTCATTCGAATCTGTCCTTGGTATGGACGATGCAGGACTGGTAGCAGTGTTTGAATATTTTTTAGCGACTGGGTTGAAGGAATTTCTGGGTTGTCCCGCGCGTTTATTACGAAGATGCACTAACGGAGTTCTTTGAGAACGGTTTGGTTAGGGATGGAATGATTGTGAGCACCATACAGGGGATATCAGTCGAGATTTCTGAGGAAGTTTTTGCTGCGGCGTTTGAGCTACCCATGGAGGGTTTGACGGACTTGTCTGAAGTCCCGAAGGATTTGGTGTTTGATGCGCGAAGCATATTCTCTGAGTCTAAGGAGCAGGTGAGCACATCTTGCAAAAAGAAGGAAATGAAGATCGAGTTTAGGCTTCTTGGCGACATACTGGCGAAGACTATTTATGTGAAAGCAGGGTCTTTCGATGCGGTCACTCACGAATGTTTCTTGTTGATGACTGCTATCACTTGTGGCGTGAAGATCAACTGGAGCAGTTTGGTGTTCGATATCCTCAAGGCTATGGTTACTCCAGGTGTTGGCTACAATGGCGGATCCGGATCCCGTTTCTCGGGGGCGCAACGGAAGTTAAAAATTGCCCCGGGATACGTTCAATACATCAATAAAATTCAATAATCATACATAGGATGTTTATCGAATCGTTACCTTGCTGGCCTCTAGGCGCCTGGCTCCAACCAGAATCACAGGGAAACTGGCTCTTGAATTGTAGGCGGCGGTAGATCCTCCTAATCAAGTCCACGACCGGAATCAAGATTCCTCCGTCAATTTTCACTAGAATATATGACGGATTCTGGCACGGACGGAAACTCCTCGTTGCGGTAATCGAAACAAGTCCGATCACGTAGGTGGCGGCACACGGCGGCGGCACGGGGCGGCGCCCGGCGGCGGCGATGTGAGGGAGAGGAGTGGGCGGCCGAGAGAGGGTGGCTAGGGTTTTGTGAGAGTGTAGTTCTTTCACATGAAGCACTAGACCAAGTCTAGTTATAATTAAGTGATGGGCTTGAACCGGCCCAATGGACTTGGGTCAGGCCCAGGTCCATATGAACATTCGGTTCAATCCTGTCACTACGACTTCATATAATTCCGATCGACGATCAGATCAGACCGATCGACTCAGTTTCCAAAAATGAATATTATGATGCGAAAAACAATTTTCCAGATCATCTAGCCCAAAATAGCAGTTTAGCCCCTCAACTTTGGGAAATCGCAATTTGACCCCTGTTGACTTTTAGGAAGTCGCACTCCCTAAAATCCTCTTCCTTTGCTCACACATTGAGCTCAGTTTCCGTGTGGGAATAATGAATTCAGTACTTGTGTGATCCTCAATGGTTCAGGGATACAGCTAGCCGTGGGCCCACAACCATTGTGGCTCCGAAATCACAATTTAGGACTTGCCGAATGGATCATGGTAAAACGCCTAGCAACATCGCCCCATGATCTCCTAGGTATCACTGATAGTGCCTGCAAGAACCATTTGGTCGTGGTTAGCATACAGTACGGTCCTTTCAACACATATATCCCGATCAGATCAACGACCATTGGTAAATCGAGAGTCGCTAGAGATCCGATATCTATGCATATATCTTGGAGATCAAATAGTAACATCGCGAGTGTAACTAGGCAAACCCATTTACCTAAAACACATCCATTACTCTGGCCAGAGATTCATACACTATTATCCCCTCAGATAGCATAGAATATCCACGCATGAAAGCGAGCGGTGATTCCTCGACAACGAAGCATCGACTCCTACATGCATCGGGACCTCACCCAATCCTGCCGCCTAATGACCCCAAGTGAGTCGACAAACGGGTCAAAGTGAGGCACCAATCATGTAGATTCTCAATGACGTTTTGAGTAGTGAGGACTAATCAGTACAACCAAGACCTCGGACTTATCCACTCGACAAATGGTAACCCACTTGGAAAGTCCGAACGAGGGTAGTTCGATAGATCGACCAGGTAACTATCCATCTGCATGCTCAGCGAGTAGTGAGGACTAATCAGTACAACCAAGACCTCGGACTTATCCACTCGACAAATGGTAACCACTTGGAAAGTCCGAACGAGGGTAGTTCGATAGATCACCAGGTAACTATCCATCTGCATGCTCAGAAATCACAATGTTCCCTGCCAATGAAACATGGTACTTCACATCGCAGATGCTAGTCTCAAGCTCGGGCGACCTTATCCTCATTTTGACGGCACAATCGACTAGGAACGAATTCAGAATGCACAATGACTATTAGATGTGTTTCATGATAGACATCATATCCACTATCATATCTAACATACACTATGGTGCATTCTTGGTCTTTATCCAACACAATTGTTAACATTATATAACATAATGAAAATAAAGAATGCCATGAATAAATGCGTATTTCATAAATAAATATTGTCATATACAAGAGTCTATAAAATCCACACGCCACAAGTTGGCTAGTTGGGCATCTACTCTAACACCAGGTTCAAGGCAAGCGAAGGGTTACGCAATTCAAATCTGTGGTTTATTGAAACATGTACCGGGTTTGGAGCTGGGTGAATCTAGAGCATTTCCTTCATCCAGGATCCTAACTGAGAAAATGGTTTATCGATATGTTGTTATCAATGAAACAGTTGGTGGAGAGGAAGTGGCCGATGCACCAAGGGTGAAGAAAACACCCGTAAAGAAGGCTGCGTCCAAGAAGAGACAAGCTACAGATGCTGCTGCTGAACCAGTGGTGAAAAATAAGAGGACTACCAAGATCAAGTCAGTGTCCTCAAAAGACACTTTGGATATTTTGCCTATGGCACAGGACGCAGTGCCTCTTCAGATGATTGCGCCAACTCCAGTTGCCCCGACTGAGCAACCCCCAGTGCCAAAACGAAAAACTCAGAAGAGGAAGAGGAAGTTGATTCTAAGTCCTGATGATGAAATTGTTGATAGTGAGACTCCTACTGCTGAGCCAGCGGTTGGTGGTAGTGTTGAGGAAGAATCCATATTGGGTGGAATTGTTGTTGAGCAGGGACCAGCTGCATAGAGTATTGAGGAAAGAGAAAATGAACCAGTAGTAGAGTCTACTGCTGAGGTATTGAGAATCACGTCTGCTGATGACGTGGACTTCATTATTCAATAGGTGGTTACAGAGACCGCTCAGTTGGAAACTGATGAGGGAGAACTTTTTGATGAACCAGATGTCAGTAGAGCAACTGCTGAGGATCAAGCAGTTGAAAAAGCAGATGAAGTGGAACGTTGGTTTGATCTTCCTTATGAAGTGCTGTTTGCTGGAGACACTGAGCAAATGGTCACAATAGCCAGTGACACAGACGAAGAGATGGAACCGGTAGATGTTGAGACAGGAGTTGAACTATATACTGATGAGGCAATGTCTCTGGAAGATATTTTGATGACTATTCCAGTAGAGTGCTCATTGCCGTCTGCCAATGTGGAGATAACGCCAATTACTTTAGGCACAACTATCTCAATCCCTGGATTCCATGAAGGAGATTGGTATAAGGCCGGTCTACCCAAGATTCCAGCGACTGATAAGGGGAAGGCGCCCCTTCATGAAAGAGACACGGTTAAGGGTAATCCTCTCAAGGAGAAATTTTCGTTGATTGTTGCAGATATTAATCTGCTGGTACAGCTGCGAGAACAAATTATAGATGAGGTGGAAAAATTCTTTAATTCTTTCAGTCTGAAGAAGTTAGCGAATTTGAAGATAGATGAGTCGTATTTTGATAAGGAAGCTCTCATTTTATCTTGGGTTGAGACAGACTCTACAAGAGTAGCTCTCAACAGGAAGATGTACATATTAGCTAAGTATAGAGAATTTTTAATCCGGAAGTTTTTAGAGGCAAGGAAATCAATTTTTTCCCAAGTGAAGGTTCTTATGCTACTGATCTCAAAGTAATGGAGATGCTTTCTGATCTTCATATGTTTGTGGTAGAAGAATTGAAAGTACAGACGATGGAACACGGTATTAGATGGGAGAAGATGTGTTGCTCAAAAATTTTTGAAGGTCGCCCACGAGATCGAGTGCCGTAATTGCCAGAACCAACACCAATATTCGATCTACATGCTGGATTAGAACAATGATTCATGTTGATGGTGTTTGGGTCATTGAACCTTGTGGCGATCATTGGGTAAAGATACCTCGCGAAGTTGTAAATAATGAGATTTCACGTCAATGATCTTATGATGACACTCTCCCTCCTGCTAGTGAGTTTTTCAAGCTGGTGAAGAAGCGGTGGGGAGATGTTTGTATAGAAGTTGCACAATTTTTTGTCTCTGGTAAACTTCTGCCAGTAGGCTCTATTAATTTTTGCCGCACTCTTACAGTTTTTGAGCCAGTTACAGATTCTATTTCTTGTCAGCCAACAGTTACTGTTTGGGGATGGAGTCAACTATGTACAACTTTTGTTCAGTACAGTTTATTCTGTGGCTTGAGTACAGCTGATATTAGCAGTTTTGTTTCAACTATTGCTTTCGAAAGAACAGTGTTGAGAGATGTACAGATAGCTAAAAGTTCAATTTCAGTTGCTCCAAGTGTACAGATGATGATAGATCAGAGTCCTTTTTCTTCATCCACTTTAGACGACTCTTCTATGCATTTTGATGATAATGATACTGCTGATACTTCAATTTCTCTACACATGCTGCCACCGATGTTATGGAGTCTTTAGCTAAATTGCACGCTTCTGTTGACCAAGTTCAGTGTGAACAGTTCAGAAGCAGAAATGATTTTCATAATCTCAGGGATATTCTTCTTGTGCACATTCGAGACGTCGAACAGAAGATATCCGCAAGATTTTATGAACAGGACAGAGTGCACAGGGCATTGCGCAAAGATATGCATGATCAAAAGAACCTCTCGTCTCTGGACCTCAAATCAACTCACCAGAAGCTAAGTGCTCTGATTCTGCTGCTGCCTTTGATATAGTAGATGTTCGGAAGGAGGTGAAAGAGATTAACGCTAAAGTAACTTACTTGGATGGGCAGGTTGCTGAAATTCGAAGTGAGCAATTAGACTTTCGTGCTAAAACAGAGGAGAATTATCTCAATCTTTCTACCCAACTCGGTCTCATCGTTGATTATCTCAGAAGCGGTGATGCCAAAAAGGGGGAAAGTGGTAGCAGCCGTCCCCAACCACCTCCTGACGATCAAAGCCGACCCAGCGGGGGAAGTGGTGGCAGTGGGAATAGACCTTATGAACAGAGAAGTGGTACTAGGGAAAGTGGTAGGAGAGGTGGAAGTCAGAGAAGAGGCGATAGGAGTGGATCTTCCAAGAGAAGATATTCCAGCAGTGGTGGTGGACCGTTCAGAAGATCGTTTGAAGATTGGCTAGGATAAATTGTTGTTGATCTCTTGTTGTACAAATCTTGTGTACATTTTATCAGCAATGAAATTTAGAATTTCAGCAGACTTTTGCGCAATTTATTTTTGCTCATTCATATATCTTAAGGCTGCTAAGTTTTGTCATCACCAAAAAGGGGGAAATTGTTAAGATAAAATTTATTAGTTTTGGTGATAACCAAATAAGACAAGTGCTGATACGAAGTTACTTCTTGAGAATCAGCCGTTGCAATTAACAGCAAAGGGACGACAGGTTATCTCAGACTTGGGTATTCGATATTAGTTCAGACGTTGAGTTAAATATATTTAGATGTTGAATTGACCAATCAGATATTGGGTTTGAATATTTCAGTTGTTAGATATCATATCTTGGTATTCAGGTATATTTCAGCAGTTGAGTTGAAGCACTCAGTTGATGGGTTACTATTTCAGAGGTTGAAGATATACAGCTATCAGTTTCTGTATCGGGTTTTTATGTCAGTCGTGAGAGACATTCAGATGTTGGGTTACGCAATCAGACTTTAGTATATTATTTCAGTAGCTGGATAGTTATTTCAGTAGTAAGTATTTTCGAGTCAGTTGGCCAGTAGCGAGCATATTCAGACGTTGGGTATTTCTTTAAGAAGTGTATTCAGCCGTTGGGGTTTCAGTTGTTGATTTGATATCAGGCGCAAATATTCAAGTGTTAGAGTGGTTTTTAACGAACAACAAAACTACGTCGTTTGAATTAGTTGATACGACAGCGTTTGGCTTAGCGCTAAAATTCAGAAGTTGGTTTATGATTCTATCAGCGATGAACCATTCATCTTCTTCAAGAAAGGAAAAGCTGTATTAACAATGAGAGAATTCAGGCGCAAGCGACAAATCGATTCAAACGCGATTACATATTCAAAATGGAAAGAATCAATGGTGAAGATTGAATCGTACTATTGCCTGGAATTAAGGAGACAACGTCGGTACTATTTTGGGTAAATAGTACACAATTTACGGAGGACGTTATACGGTGATTGCACAGAAATGGAAACACGACAAATTGGATCTGATGATGTGCAATTTACCATTTGGTGGAGCAGAATATACGGTCATACAATTAACAGATTTTCAAAAGGGATTTTGTTTTCTTTACAAAATTTAATGACCGTTGGAGGACGAAAACTATATATAGAGCTGGTATTTGAATTGAAGAAGCTCTCGGTTATTCACAATCTTAGCTCTCTGTCATTCTCGCCATTCGTCGTTCTCATTATCTCTGAGAGTATCACATATTGAAGCTATCTCTCAAAAGCTCACAAAAACTCAAAGAACACAAGTGTTGATTTTCACAGAAAATATCTTTGAGTCATGTTCTGGTTCACTTTGTTGAATCAAGTTTCTTTGTTTAGAAACCAGAAGATTTACAGTACTCACAATTCATGTATTTCACTGTTATTATTCTAGATTGAGTCTGTAACAAACGTGCTACACAAAAGCCGTTTGACAAACATATCAAGTCTTGTAAATAGCAGCTGTGTCTGCTTTGTGATTGGTGTTGCTAGGAGTTCACCTTGAGCGAGGCTCGATGATTGGGTGTTTGCAGAAGGCCTGTAACAATCAAATCTTCTAGTGGAACCTTCCTTAAAATGAAGAAGGGGAGACGTAGGATATTGATATCCGAACTTCCATAAACAAACTCTCGACCCTTACTCTTTTATATTATCGCATTTACTTATTGCTTTGACTGTTCACAAATTAATCGACTTCTTTCCGCACTTTTTTTTACTCGAGAAATTTGATTTAAATTGAGATCCTTAAATCTGGTAACTCGGATTTAAGTTAAGCGGGTGCTTGTAATACTGTTTTAAAGGTTTCAAAAATTCGAAAATATCAAGAGTTCATTCAACCCCCCTTCTGAACTCTTGCAGCTGTTTTTCGAACCACATTGATCCTAGCACTATACATTCCCACTTCCATTCGGGAATTGGCAGTGGTTTCAATAAGCCTGCTGGTCTTTGGTGTTCAGCTTTCACCAATTGACAATTCAAACATTCCGAGACAAATCTGGCAATGTCTCGCTTCATTCCTGGCCACCAATACAACTTCTGGAGGTCCTTATACATTTTGGTACTCCCCGGATGAACAGAGTATGGGGCTGTATGGGCTTCTCTCAAGAGATCTGATCTCAAGGTGTCTACTTGGGGCACCCAAATTCTTCCCAGATATCTTATTACTCCTCCTTCAGTCATTCCTGGCCACCAATACAACTTCTGGAGGTCCTTATACATTTTGGTACTCCCCGGATGAACAGAGTATGGGGCTGTATGGGCTTCTCTCAAGAGATCTGATCTCAAGGTGTCTACTTGGGGCACCCAAATTCTTCCCAGATATCTTATTACTCCTCCTTCAGAAAATTAGAGGTTGCTGCCTCTTTTTTTATCTTGTTTGACCCACTTCTGGAGTTGTTCATCTTTCAGTTGTCCCTCACGAATTTTGTCTATCAAATTTGATCTTATAGAGAGATCTGCCGAAACTGAGTCGCGACCACTGGTTACTAGTTCTAAGCCAAACTTCTCAATGTCAGCTGCCAATGGTCTCTGGACGAAGAGCTGTGCTAACCCAACGGACTTCCTACTCAAGGCATCAGCAACCACGTTGGCTTTTCCTGGGTGATAGCTAACTGTACAATCATAATCCTTCACCAGTTCCAACCATATCCTCTGCCTCATATTAAGTTCCTTCTGGGTGAAAAAGTATTTGAGGCTCTTATGGTCAGTGAATATCTCGTAGTTTGGCAAAGACTACAGCTGCTAGTTCCAAATCATGCGTAGGGTAATTATTATCGTGATCCTTAAGTTGTCTGGAAGCGTAAGAAATCACCTTACGGTCCTGCATCAGTACAGCACCTAAACCCATCTTAGACGCATCCGAATTAATCACAAACTTTCCTTGATCAGATGTCATAGCTAGCACAGGAGCTTCTATTAGCGCTTGCTTCAACTTGTCGAAGCTGCTTTGACATTCGGGTGTCCAGTCGTACTTAACCTGCTTTCTTGTTAGCGAGGTCAAGGGAACAGCTATCTTGGAAAATCCTTGAATGAATCGCCTATAATATCCGGCTAAACCCAAGAAACTCCTCACCTCTGAAACATATTTTGGTACTGGCCAGTCACGAACAGCTTCTACTTTGGCTGGGTCCACTTCTAATCCATCCTTAGATATGATGTAACCTAAGAATGCTACCTTCTCCAACCAGAAGTCACATTTACTAAACTTCGCAAACAGTTGCTTACTCTTCAGAACTTGAAGCACTTTCCTCAAATGCTCGGTATGTTCGAATTTAGTCTTAGAGTACACTAAGATATCATCTATGAACACAACTACGAACTGATCCAAAAAGGGTTGGAAAACCCTATTCATCAAATCCATAAAAGCGATGGAGCGTTAGTTAATCCAAAAGGCATTACTAAGAACTCATAGTGGCCATAACGAGTTCTAAAGGCTGTCTTATAAATATCTGTTTCCTTAATCTTCAGCTGATGGTAACCAGACCTTAAATCGATCTTAGAAAAGACTGATGCTCCTTTCAACTAGTCAAAAAGATCCTCAATCCTAAGAAGGAGATATTTATTCTTAATGGTCAACTTATTCAGCTCCCTATAATCTATACACAACCTCAAACTTCTATCTTTCTTCTTAACAAGAAGAACAGGGGCTCCCCAGGGTGAAGTGCTTGGTCTAATAAATCCCTTTTCTAACAGATCTTGTATCTCTTCCTTTAATTCCTTCATTTCTGATGGAGATAAACGATAAGGGGGTCTGGAAACTGGAGCTGCTCCTGGAACAGTCAATTGAAAATTCCAGCTCTCTATCTGGAGGTAGTCCATGTTTATCTTCGGGAAAAACTTCGGGAAACTCATTACCACCTCCACATCTGGAAGTTGGGGCTTACTAGTCGCTGTTAATGATGACAGGCTTATAAAAAATCCTACCCCACCTTTCCTCAAACAGCTTTGAGCCTTAAGTGCTGATATAATGCGAGGAATCCTCCACATCTGATTGGCTTCAAACTTAAAGGAGTCTCCTTTAGGTGGATTAACCACTACTGTTCGAGTCTTAAAATCTATTACCACTCCATGCTTGGTTAACCAGTCCATCCCCAATATCATATCAAACTCATGCATCGGTAAAACAATCAAATTTGCGGAAATCAAATTCCCTTGAAGCCTAAGTTCTAAATCTCGAAACAAATCATGGGATACTAATTCTTCTCCCGAAGGTACTGTTACACAAAAGCCTATAGTTACTTGGTCAGGGATAATGGGTAACTTCTTAGCAAATTTAGCTGCTATAAAAGAATAAGTGGCTCCTAAATCTATCAGAGCCACGGAAGGCAAACCAGCAATCAAAATATCACCTGTAACTGCTGTAGAATCTGGATTGGCTTGCTCAACTGTCATCACATAAGCTCTGCTAGTCACCAGCTGTCTTGAATTTGGGCAATTCTTCATGATATGACCTGGCAACCCACATTTGTAGCAGACGTTCTGTCCTAGTCTGCATTGACCAGGGTGTGTCTTCTGGAACTTAGGACACACGGGTCTGCCGCTAACAGCAGTAACTGAACTGATGGGTTGGATCGGTAGAGGTTTTTGCTCTTGAGGCCTCTGCTGATTCTTATTCTGCTTCTTGAAAGGCCTTTGATCCTTCTGCTGGAAGGCCTGCCTCTTCTGCTGCCTTTCTTCATCCACATCCTTCCAGTCTCTCTCTATTCGCAGGGCTCTACCCACTACTTCCCTGTAAGTCTTGGGCACAGATAGCCTAACGTTCATCTTGAACATAGGCTTTAACCTTTCCACAAAATGACTCAGCTTCTCCTCTGGGTCATTTCCAATTAGAGGCACAAAGTAACATCATCTTTCAAACGTCCGCACATACTCCTGCACGATCATGCTTCCTTGTTTCAAAGTCAGAAACTCTCTCTTCAACTCAGACCTCTTGTCTGCGGTGAAGTACTGCTCGAAGAACACTTGCTTAAAATCCGCCCAAGTAAGATTTGTTAAATCCACAGATAACTTAGCTCCTTCCTACCAAATCATGGTGTCATCCCTTAACATATATATGGCGCACCTTGGCCTATCTAAATCCGGCATCTGGAGGTACTCAAAGATAACCTCCATCGACTTGATCCATCTTTCAACAACTAAGGGATCAGTTGTACCACTAAACTCTTTCGGCTTCTACCTTCTAAACTTCTCTTGAGGATCATCATTGCTTGGTCCTCTGCTACTGGATGATTGACCATTACCTCTGTCGGTTTGCTCTACCAGCATTCTCAGAAGTTGAGTGATACTATCATTACTGTCAGGGTTGGTTTCTTCTAAAGGAATACCTCTCCTTCCTCTGTCAGACATCCTATATTCTATAGCCCGTAATCCACCATAGTGCAATAATCAGAACATGCTAAAATTTAAAGACAAATGCTCTGAAACACAAAATAAACTCACAGTTCTGGAGAAACGGTCGACAAAAGCTCTTCCAACTGGAAGTGCGTGTGTTTATCTCAGGACCATGCTCTGATACCAAGTTGTGACGTCACGGGATTGAACAATAAAAGAAAAGAAGGGCTGAATGAAACTTGTTATAAGCTGTATTTCTTATAACTAGAATAAAAATTCGAAACACAAACAACAATACAGCGCCAAGTACTGGAACAGCTGAAACAGATTTCTCAATAACAGATGTCATACAAATGCAAAATGCGATATTACAACTTCTGAAATTCTATATGAATTTACTATTGTTTTAATAGATCTAATACAGACTTGACAAAAGATCAAAAACAACAACAGCTGCTGCGGAAAATATCGGCCTTAGATAAACACAATCACCACAGCTGGTTCAGTTGTTGCTGCCCGTCTGTCCCAGCTCTGTCCCACCTGCACCATTTTAAAGAAAATGAGCCTAACTTAAAGCATGCAGACATCTGAACTTAACATAACTTAAAATAACATAGTTTAAAGGAAGTCTTTCATTGTAAACTTTTCTTAAATTCCCTTTCGTAAACTTGGAAGTGGGGAAGATGACCCAGATCCCATTCATTATTTTCTTGTGATTTATGGCTTAGAAGCTCTCCTTAGGTCCGTTATGCATTTGATCAAATGATTTCTGATATCATATTTAGCATATAGCTCATTGTGAAGGGCAACTGACGTCTGGACGACTGCTCACCCTTCCTTGATGAAAGGGCAACTGACGTCTGGACAGCTGCTCACCTTTACTTTGTGATCGTGTGTTATGCCATAAATCCTTTAAAACTAAACATTCTTCCTTTAAACTCATAACTGGTTGAAATCAGATTTTGAAACAACATCTGGGTTCACTGTGCTTCGAACATTCTTTCTTTAAAATCTCTTAAAAATCTCTTCGCTGAGTATCGTGTTCGACTACTGGAACTTACTGCTGAAATACCAACAGATGCGACTAAAAGAAGCGGTACTAGAAAACAAAACAGATCTTTACTGTTCAAGGTTATCTCTAGCGGGAATTCAGATGTTGCTAAGGGAATAGTATTGCGAATATAAAACAAGTGTCTATGTAGGAATAGTGTTTAGAAGTAAAACAGCCGCGACTTGGTCAACTCAGTAGTCAATGAATGATCGTAAGCAACTCAACAGTGAAGTATTTGATACTGTGAAATCTGACCAAATTCTGATGTTTAGCGAAAACATCAGCTGAAATGAAAACTGCTGATTTAAATATGCTAACGCAAGATACAAAGTCTGACTAAGGAACTGGAGTTGTAACATCTGAATAACTTCCAACGTTAGCAGTGTTGCCTATCAAACCAGGAGCAAGTCCCGATTCAATCAGCATCACCAATTACATGGCATCAAGTCGAGACGTTACCATTCACCAGGAAAGAGCATTCCTGAACATACAACTTGAACCCGACTGCTCAGCATTCTTAGAGCAACATCAACATTTATATTTCATCGAAGCATTCTTTAAAAGTGTTTGAAACAAAAACATTTTCGAACCCAATCATTCTTTCATTTTCTTAAACATGCTTGATCATTAATATACATTATCTTCGCGTAAACAGGCAAACAATCATGCGCTGAAGAACAATATATGCTTTAAAATGGCGTAGCAAGAATCACCCTTTACTTGCCTTAAATGGAGAAACACAAGAGCAGCTGGTCTCAACAGGAGTCCTCCACAAGCACCACCACGAGTACCTTTAAAATTTTGGGAGAGAGAAAAAATCCTGGACAACAATGGAGCTTCACATTTACGAAAATAATTATATACAAGATATGACTTGTAGTAGGTAATTACACTTGAGTAGGCATGGGTATCCTGCCAAACCATGTCCTTTTCAAAAGGTTTTATCCAAAAACTCCCTTCTACTGTTTTAAATTTGTAAACTTTACCAAAAGATTTTCAAAAGAACTAATCTGTCAAGCTGAAGGTATTTCGAATAAAAATCTAAATCTGCTCGTGTTTGTGCTCAGGCGACAGCTGCCTGGAAACCTTCCGCGTCGTCTTTCACAACAACATCTGAAATCAGCTTTTAAAACAATCAAAATGAACCTAAGGCTGAAATCTGAAATATCAATATAACCCTCAAACTAGAAAAAGTTATTTATGTGGTCCTATGGATTTTGGTGCGTTACATGTATACCCCTTCATATTGAGCTATATGCTAAGAATTGATATCAGTAGTCATTTGATCAAGTGCACATTGGACCTAAGGAGAGCTTCTAAGCCATAAATCAGAAAGTTTAAAGAATTTAAACGAAGTGATCTAGGCTATTATCCCCACATCCAAGCTTATGAAAGTTATGAAAGAAAGATCAAGAAAGATCAAGAAAGTTCAAGAATGTTTATGTTTAAATGAAGTTCCTTTAACTCAGTTATGTATATGTTCAGATGTCTGCCCACATTAAATGATTTTGCTACTATCCAGATTTTACTTGCTGAGCCCCTAGGCTCATTAGCTTTTAAAATGGTGCAGGTGAGATAGTTAAGGGTCAAGCGGAAGGTGGAAGCTGAGACAACTGCGTGGTGAAGTGTTTATCTATGGACAGTGTTTTCCTGTGTCTTAGATGTGTTGGGATGCCAACGGCGGATCCGGATCACGCCTCACGACGAGGCAGCAGAAGAACAAAAACATGGCCGGGAGACGATCAATACGATAAAAACTAACATTCTATGACATTCATAGGGAGTTTAATATTGCTACCTTGCTGGCAACTCGTGCCTGGCTCCGACCGGTTTCATAAATAAAACGGCACTTCACGGTAGGCGGCGGTAGATATCGTCAATCAGGTCCACGATCGGAGACGGGATTCCTTCGTCAGCCTGCACTAGAAGGCCTGACAAGATCGGCGCGGACGGATTCTCCTCGTCAAGATTGGCCGGAAACAATTTTCCGGCGGCACGTGGCGGCGGCGGCGGCGGCGACGGAGCACAAAGGGCGGCGGCGGCGTGAGGATGAGAAGAGGGGGCGGCGCCTATTCAAGCTTTAGGGTTAGGGTTGTAGTTATGTTATTGATTAAGTCTCCTAAGTCTTTATTAAATAGACTAAGTGGAGGACTTCGACCGGCCCAACGGGCCCGGGTCCAACGGATGAACATTCAGTTCATCCCCATCACCTCATCGTAACTCCGATCGCCGATCAGATCGGACCGATCGACTCAGTTTCCAAAATTGAATACTATGATCTGAAAAACCATTTTTCAGAACCCCAGTGAAAAATGACCATTTTGCCCCTCAACATCGGCAAATCACGATTTGACCTCTGTTGACTTTTGGGAAGTCGCACTCCCCAAAACCCTCTTTGTATGCTCAACACATTGAGCTGAGTATCCGTGCGGGAATCTCGAATCCAGTACTTGTGTGACCCTCAATGGTTCAGGGATACAGCTAGCCGTGGGCCCACAACCATTGTGGCTCCGGAATCACAATTCCGGACCTACCCAACGGATCATGGTAAGAGCGTCTAGCAACATCGCCCCATGATCCCCTTGGTATCACTGATTGTGCCTGCAGGAACCAGTTGGTCGTGGTTAGCGTACAGTATGGTCCTTTCAATCCATATATCCCGATCAGATCAACGACCATTGGTAAATCGAGAGTCGCTAAAGATCCGATAGCTATGCATACATCTTGGAGATCGAATAGTGACATCGCGAGTGCAACTAGGTAAACACATTTACCTAAAACAGTTCTAGTACTCTGGCCAGAGATTTATACACTATTATCCCCTCAGATAGCATAGGATATCCACGCATGTCTGCGAGCGGTGAATCCTCGACAACGATGCATCGACTCCTACATGCATCGGGGTCTCACCCAATCCCGACGCCTTATGACCCCAAGTGAGTCGGCAAACGGGTCAAAGTGAGACGCCTATCATGTAGAGTCTCAATGACGTTTCGAGTCGTGAGGACTAATCAGTACAACCAAGACCTCAGACTTATCCACTCGACAAATGGTAACCACTTGGAAAGTCCGAAGGAGGGTAGTTCGATAGATCACCAGGTCACTATCTATCTGCATGCTCAGAACATCACAATGTTCCCTACCAATGAAACATGGTACTTCGCATCGCAGATACTAGTCTCGAACTCGGGAGTCATTATCCTCATTTTGACAGCCCAATCGACTAGGAACATGTTCAGACTACACAGTGACTATTAGATGTGTTTCATGATAGCCGTCATACCCACTATCACATCTAACATACACTTTAGTGTATTCTAGGTCTTTACTCAATGCAATTGTTAATCATTATACACACAATGAAAGGAAAGAATGCCATATAAAAGAATGCGAATATCATATATAAAGACTGTTTCATACAAGAGTCTATAAACCCACACGCCACACATACGATCTCAGGTTCCAACTTCGCGATGCTTGTTTGAGACCGTAGATCGATCTCTGAAGCTTGCATACCTTATGCTTGCTTCCAACAGATGTGAAACCCTCAGGCTGCGTCATATAGATCTCTTCCTTAATGTTTCCATTAAGGAACGCAGTTTTCACATCCATTTGCCATATCTCATAGTCGTACCATGCGGCTATGGCTAACAAGATTCTGATCGACTTGAACATTGCGACTGGCGAGAAGGTTTCATCATAGTCAACACCTTGCCTTTGAGGGTAACCTTTCGCGACCAGTCGTGCCTTGTAGGTCATTACCTTACCATCAGGCCAAAGTTTCCTCTTGTATACCCATTTGCACCCAATAGGAACAATTCATTCGGGAGGATTGACAAGAGTCCAAACTTGGTTAGCATGCATTGAGTCAAACTCAGACTGCATTGCTTCAAGCCACAAATTAGAATCAGCATCGGAAATTGCCTCCTTGAAAGTTCTTGGATCAGATCCAACAACTCGATCATTTTGATCATCTTCAAGGAGAAAACCATATCTCTCAGGAGCCCTAGGAATCCTTTCGGATCTCCTAGGTGCGACCATTTCTGGTACTAGCTCTGTAGGTGGAGGAGACTCACCTGGTACTTCGATTGGATCTCGAACCTCTTCGATTTCTACTATCTTGCCCTTTCTATCAAGTATTCCCTTTCCATAAAGGTGGCATTCCTAGAAACAAACACTTTTGTTTCGCTGGGATAGTAGAAGTAGTATCCAATGGAATTCTTTGGATACCCAATGAAGTAGCATAAGATGGATCTCG
This sequence comes from Dorcoceras hygrometricum, assembly GCA_001598015.1. NCBI lineage: Eukaryota > Viridiplantae > Streptophyta > Magnoliopsida > Lamiales > Gesneriaceae > Dorcoceras > Dorcoceras hygrometricum. The sequence continues at coordinate 113,702 of KV005024.1, forward strand.
TATCCAGCTTATCTCCCACTGTCTGCTTCACGTAAGCAGGACATCCCCAAATCCTCATATATGAGTACTTGGGTGGTTTGCCCATCCATATCTTATATGGAGTCTTATCCACTGCCTTAGGTTTGCCCATCCATATCTTATATGGAGTCTTATCCACTGCCTTAGTGTGGACATTGTTCAACAACATTACCGCCGTTTCGAGCGCGTAGCCCCAAAACGAGGTAGGAAGTTCAGTGAAGCTCATCATAGATAGAACCATGTCCAACAAGGTCCGATTACAACGCTCCGCTAACCATTGAGCTGTGGTGTGCCCGGAGGGGTCCACTGTGCTAGAATCCCATTCTCTTTCAGATAGTCTTGAAATTCAGCACTCAAGTATTCACCACCTCGATCGGATCGAAGTGCTTTAATACTTTTGCCTAATTGATTTTCTACTCCAGCCTTGAATTCTTTGAACCTTTCAAAGGATTCAGACTTGTGCTTCATTAAGTACAAGTACCCATACGTAGAGTAATCATCGGTAAAGGTGATGAAGTATGTGTCACCATATTTAGTACCAATACTAAACGGGCCGCACACATCAGTATGGATCAAATCCAATAGGCCTTGAGCACGCTCACCCTTGCCCTTGAAGGGTTTCTTAGTCATCTTTCCCTTTAGACAAGACTCACAAGTCGGTAGGGAGTTAATGTCTGACCGATCAAACATGTCACTCCTAACTAACTTGTTCATCCTTCTTAGAGAAATGTGACCTAGCCTAGCGTGCCAAATTTGTGCTGGGTTAAAGTTATCGTGTTTCCTTTTAATTGTTGTTGTATGTGTTTCGACATCGCGAGTTGGAACGTCTTTTAATTTTAAGGTGTATAAATCGTTTTCGCGTTCCCAAATTCCGATCAAACATTCATTCTTGTAAATATTGCAAATCGAATTACCAAACATACAAGAATATCCATCACTATCAAGCATAGAAACACAAATAATGTTCTTTATTAATTCGGGAACAAATAAAACGTTTCTCAATAACAACTTAAAATCAGAAGACAGAAATAAATAAACATCTCCTATAGCTATAACAGCAACCCTTGCTCCATTGCCAAGCCTCAAGTGGGTCTCACCCTCTCTCAGACGTCGGCTTCTTGTCATCACCTGCAAATCATTGCAGATATGAGATCCACATCCGGTATCAAGTACCCAAGAAGTCGAATTAAGAGACATATTTATTTCAATATAGAACATACCTTTCGCAGTTCGCAACTGCTCGAGGTACTCCTTGCAGTTCCTCCTCCAATGCCCAGCCTTGTGGCAGTGGTGGCAAACATCCTCAGACGTTTTTGGTTTAGAAGCCTTTGCCTTTGGCTTCTTGGCGGACTTTTCCTCCTTCGCAGGAGCAGAACGCTTCTTGCTCCTGCGTCTGGGCCCCTTCTTCGCAGAGGAAGAAGAGCCCAGAAGGAGGACGGGTTTGTCCTTCTTTATGGTCCCTTCAAACACTACGAGCATGTTAACCACCTCTTCAAGGGTGGCTTCCAGCTTGTTCATGTTAAAGTTGACCACAAAGGGGTCAAATGCAGCGGGTAGCGAGAGGAGAAGTACATCCACAGACAGCTCATGTGGAAGTGCGATATCAAGGCCCGAAAGCTTTTCAACGAGCCAAATCATACGAACCCCATGCTCGCGGACCGAAGTCCCATCGCGCATGCGGCTCGTCATCAGCTCCTTGACAGCCGTGAACCTCTCATGTCGAGAGTTCTCCCCGTACAGTTCCTTGAGATGAAAGAGTATGGCCGAAGCATACTTTGTCTTCTCAAAGCGCCGTTGCATTTCGTTGGAAATCGATGCCATCACAAAGCATCGAGCTTTAACCTCGTCTTCCTGCCATTGGTTAAGAGTAATCAGCTCCTCAGGGCTGATATTGGCAGGGGTTTCCTCCAGAGGGCACTTCTCTATCGTATAGAGGATCTTCTCCGAAGCCAATACAAGATTGAGGTTGCGGAGCCAGTCTTGGTAGTTCAGACCGATGAACCTGTTGCTATCCAGTATAGCAGCGAGCGGGTTTTTCATCGAAACCATTTTATAAGCAGTAATACTGAAAAGGAAAACAGACATGCATCACTAACTATATATAAAATAAACGCTAAGACATAAAACATGGTCGTTAAGTTTTATGAATTACCCTCCCACTATTTTGACGATTTCACCACCCTCTAATGAAATCTAGAAAACAAGTTTCTTTAGTGGGTACACGGAGCCCAATCAAGCGATCATGGACCCGAATAATATCAGCCATCCATGACCCCCAAAAGGTAGTTTCCGATTGCAACCGGTGCAACCTCCATGTATTCACCTCACGTCCAGTAAGGGCCCAATAATATGACGCCATTTACTATCACGTGTCAAGATTGACCCATCAATGTTGAGTCGTGAAGGACGGTCCCCTTAACGTCCCCAATAATATGAGCCAACGTTAAAAGGAGTTCCCACCGACTCACAACAGTTGTCAATGGCGTGGACAGCTTTCTAGCATACATGACCCCCTCAATAATATGAGCCGGGCCATGTATACGGGTAGCATCGACGTACACCCATTGTTGATGGAAGGTAGGGAAATTTAAACAAATTTAAATTCCCTTAGTTTATCGAATAAACTTTTATATTGATATTAGTTTTTTTCTTTGTTTTTGGTTCTGAAAATTGAGAGATCTAGATACAATATGGCAATATCGTATTGATCAGATCCGAAAACCTTGGCTCTGATACCACTGTTGGGATGCCAACGGCGGATCCGGATCACGCCTCCCGGCGAGGCAGCGGAAGAACAAAAACATGGCCGGGAGACGATCAATACGATAAAAACTAACATGCTATGACATTCATAGGGAGTTTAAGATTGCTACCTTGCTGGCACCTCGTGCCTGGCTCCGACCGTTTTCGTAAAGAAAACGGCAATTCACGGTAGGCGGCGGTAGATATCGTCAATCAAGTCCACGACCGGAGACAGTATTCCTTCGTCAGCATGCACTAGAAGTCCTGACGAGATCGGCGCGGACGGATTCTCCTCGTCAAGATTGGCCGGAAACAATTTTCCGGCGGCGACGGAGGCGGCGCACAAAGGGCGGCGGCGGCGTGAGGATGAGGAGAGGGGGCGGCGGCTATTCCAGCTTTAGGGTTAGGGTTGTAGTTATGTTATTGATTAAGTCTCCTAAGTCTATATTAAATAGACAAAGTGGAGGACATGGACCGGCCCAACGGGCCCGGGTCCAACGGATGAACATTCAGTTCATCCCCATCACCGAGACTTCATCGTAACTCCGATCGCCAATCAGATCGAACCGATCGACTCAGTTTCCAAAACTGAATACTATGATCTGAAAAACCATTTTTCAGAACCCCATTGCAAAATGACCATTTTGCCCCTCAACGTCGGCAAATCACGATTTGACCTCTGTTGACTTTTGGGAAGTCTCACTCCCCAAAACCCTCTTTGTATGCTCAACACATTGAGCTGAGTATCCATACGAGAATCTCGAATCCAGTACTTGTGTGACCCTCAATGGTTCAGGGATACAGCTAGCCGTGGGCCCACAACCATTGTGGCTCCGGAATAACAATTTCGGACTTGCCCAACGGATCATGGTAAGAGCGTTTAGTAACATCGCCCCATGATCCCCTTGGTATCATTGATAGTGCCTGCAAGAACCAGTTGGTCGTGGTTAGCGTACAGTATGGTCCTTTCAATCCATATATCTCGATCAGATCAACGACCATTGGTAAATCGAGAGTCGCTAAAGACCGATAGCTATGCATACATCTTGGAGATCGAATAGTGACATCGCGAGTGCAACTAGGTAAACACATTTACCTAAAACAGTTCTAGTACTCTGGCCAGAGATTTATACACTATTATCCCCTCAGATAGCATAGGATATCCACGCATGTCTGCGAGCGGTGAATCCTCGACAACGATGCATCGACTCCTAATGCATCGGGATCAGAGCAACGACCATTGGTAAATCGAGAGTCGCTAAAGACCGATAGCTATGCATACATCTTGGAGATCGAATAGTGACATCGCGAGTGCAACTAGGTAAACACATTTACCTAAAACAGTTCTAGTACTCTGGCCAGAGATTTATACACTATTATCCCCTCAGATAGCATAGGATATCCACGCATGTCTGCGAGCGGTGAATCCTCGACAACGATGCATCGACTCCTACATGCATCGGGGTCTCACC
>KV005024.1:127777-145597 GCA_001598015.1 Dorcoceras hygrometricum
CAAGTGGATCCTTTATTTAACTAAAATTCTCGGTTTCCATGCACATCTTTTGTTTAAAACAGGGCTCACGCTTCTTTCAGAATTTTGCATTGATATAACGTGTTTGCTTTCCTTAGTCATCGTAAATCATATAAATAGGATCTTAAGCTGCTTAATGCATCATTACTTTCAAATCAAATCATATTAAGCGGTGCTCGCTCTCAAGAAGCCGAACAAAATACTTTCAAAGTGTTTTAAAGGAAACAGGCGGTGCGCAAGAAGTATACTGGATTTTCTGTTGTTTTTGTGTTAAAGATACCAGGCAAGTAAACTCTGTTTCTTGCTCACTCAATAGAAAGCATATATTCAATTCTGTTTTTATGATTATGTATGGTTTTAAATAAAAAGGAGATGGCCTCGGCTGTTCTTCAAGAAAACCGTAAAGTTCATGCTCTGTTTTTTTTGAAAGAAGTTGAGTTAGATTTAGAAAAGGTTTGGATGATGTTATTCTAATGAATTCCTGAGTTTTTCAGTGATTCATTCGTCGAAGTAGCTTACAAGTAGCTTACTCGATCTTTTCCAGAAGTTTCATAAGATATGTCGAAGTCTTTAGAGGAAGGTAACCTTCGTAGTTCATGGTTATCTGTATGTTAAGAACAAGAGCTGGTTCTTATACCACTGCTGATATTGCTTTGTTGAAAATATTCTAAGTATGAAATCAGCAGTTTCACTTCTTTGTTAAAAACCAGCAGATGCATATTTCAGCAGATGCAATGCTTTCGTAACATTCAGCAGCTGTATTACTTTGTTAGAATTCAGCAGTTGCGTCGTCTTTCAAAATTCAGCAGATACATTTCATTTTGATATTCAGCAGTTGCGTTGGTTCCATAAAACCAGTAGCAGCTGGTTGTAGCAGCTGGTTGTAGCGACTGGTTGTAGCGGCTGGTTGTAGCGACTGGTTGTAGCGGCTGGTTGTAGCGGCTGGTTGTAGTGACTGGTTTATGTGCTAACGACATCGTTTCACTTTATATTTAATTAAAAGACCTCGCGACTGGATTCTAGTCTTGCGACTGATTCCTATTTATTGCGACTGGTACTGTTAATTCAGCTGGTATTAGTCTTGCGACTGGTACTATTCACTTCAGCTGTTTACTGTTCATTCTTCGTTTTCGTCAGCAGATAACGAAATTTCAGAATTTGATTCTCTTTTCAATTCTGAATCAGTTCAAATGAATCTTTCGACTTATCCGACAGATTCAACTAGCTAAGTTATTCAGTTTTCATCTTCGCAAGCTTTATAAGGGAATTCTTTAAAGTTCCAGAATATCATTTGATAAACAAAAACCAGTAACTCGAACAAAAGCAAGAAAACAGCTTTTCACGAGGGAAAGAAAGAGCAGAACAATGTTTATGAAATGTTTTAAGTTATGACAATGAAAAGTGTCCCTAATGAAAAGGTGAGTGCGCGGCTGATGAACCGTGTGCCCTTTTAACCAGGAAGGATTAGTATTACAGGTCGACGGATCTGTATACCCCTTCAACCATGAGCCATAGTGCTAAGACTGATATCAGGAGTTTGATCAAACGAAATGGACCAAATGTTTAAAGTGTTGTCATAATTTTCCAGAAAATGAATAAAGAGCACGAGTGTGATTTTGATCGCAGCTCTTATGTATGTTTAAAGAAAAAGTTTCCAGAATTGATTCATGTTTTATGCTTTCATACTTGACTCAAATTTCATGTTTATGTTTACGCTTGGTTATTCATAAGCATGATTCCGATTCAGACTCCAGTATGTATTAGTTCATGGACGATTGTACGTTTTGCTTTCGTTATTCCAGATTTTACCTGCTGGGCCTTTGGATCACTAGTTTTCATTGAGTGCAGGTAATACAGAGTAGGAGCTGGAGGGAGATGAACTGAATGGAAGGAATGTGTTTATCGTGGACAACAGATTTCTTATTTCCTTTTGTTCCAGAGTTCATAGTTTCGTTTTGGAAACACTTTTGTATCGTATTAAAATGTTTTGTTACGAAGTTGTATCCAAACAGAATTTGAAATTTGCTATGCTATAAGTATTTGTACCAGACGTTATCACACTACGAGATGCATTATTTAAATATGCTATATCAGCTTTCTTCATTTATGCACCTTTGCATGAGTTATCATTGATTTCTCATCTTTGAATGTGAATAATTTCATCATTCTTATTTCCACCCCGATAGTTAGTAGCAATCCATTCTCCGATGTTTATAACTTTTGATTTCATTCAATTGAACCCCAAAACTTATGATTATTCCGTCAAGAAAATGAGGGTCGTTACAGTTGGTATCAGAGCATGTTCCTTGAGATAAACACACTTCATGTCTGAGCAAATCTCTCCAGCCTCTGCGAAATTTGTAAGTTCCACGTTCATGTTTTAGCATAGAGTAATCTATCATATAGAATTGTGGTGGATTTGGACTACCTTTTTCAGATATGTCAGAAAGAGGTAGAGACAGAAGGAGTTTTGTCGAAGGAGATAGTGAATCAGAAGGCATAACTCCAGTCCTTGCCAATATGGCCCAACTTTTAGAACGTTTAGTTGATCAGACCTCTAATGGGAATGGTCATTCTTCGAATAGAATGATCAACAGAGAAGATCCTCAAGAGAAATTTAGGAGGCAGCGTGTTAGGACAAAATCTATTAGTTTTGGTGATAACAAAAACAAGACAAGATGCTATTGGACAATCAGTTGTCGCATTTAACAGAAGTATATTTATCAGTAGTAATTCAGCAGTTGGGGTATTTGAGAAATCAGCAGATGGTATGCGATCAGCAGATGAACTGTTCAAGATATTCAGCAGATACTTTCTTTGTAAGCAATCAGCAGGAACATAAGTGATTAGCGTGTTTTTGCTAATAAGTGTTAAACGACATCGTTCAAGTAAGTTGGAACGATGTCGTTGGGATGCACAGTTACTTATCAGCAGATACTATCTTGAAGTGATTATCAGCAGATACATTCTTGAAGAGATCAGCAGTTGCTTAGTATATTTCGTTGGAGAATGCGAAATGACAGCGTTTGGATAAGTTGAAGCGACAGCGTATTGTTTGGATTAGAAGAATCAGCAGGAGGCTTTCTTTAGAGTATATCAGCAGACAGTTGGTTCTTCGACAGCTTATTCATTTCAGCAGATGGCTACAGTGAACATCAACCAGCAGATGATGTTAACCAGCAGTTGCATTGCAAAGATAACAAAACGGCGTCACTTGAATAAGTTGACACGACATCGTTTTGACGCTTAAGGAATCAGTCGATGGAAAGACACAAATGTATTTCAGCAGGTGAATTCTTCCAAGTGTTATTTCAGTCGAAGTATCTTTGACAACGTTGATGGAAGTGAGTGCTGGTTATCAAAGTTATTTCAGGCGCAAGCTCAAAGTGATTCAAATACGATCGTTCACTCAAATGGAAAAGATTTGTAGGATCGTACAGTTGCCTGGAATTAAGGAGACAAGTTAGGTACTATTTTGGGTAAATAGTACAGTGTACAGAGGCCGTTTCTCCATGCTTGCACAAATATGGAAAGAAAACAAATTGGCTCTGTCAGTGAGCAATTTACCTTGTAGTGGAGCAGGATTTACGGTGTACGATTTTGGCAGTAATTCAAACGGGATTCATTTCCTTTGGAGAATTAAATGACTGTTGCAATCGAAGCCTATATATATCAGCAGCAGTGTTGAAGAAAATACACTTCGCTATCTATCTATTGCGGTCACGCTGTCAAACTATCTTCTTGAGCTATACTCTGTTGAAATCTTCAAACAGCTCAAAGACTCGAAGAACCTAACAGTTGATCTTCATTCAAATACCTTTGAGCCAATCTTCTGGTTACTTTGTTGTAATCGAGTTTCATTGTTGAAACCAGAAGATTTTTACAGTCTCTAAATACGTGTTTTCATTGTCATATTCTATTGAGTCTGTAACGAACTGTCTTTGTAAAGAAGTTCAAAAAACTATCAAGTGTTGTAAACCAGCAGTGAAGTCTGTGTGAAGTGTTGTGAAGTGCTAGGAGTTCTCGTAGCTGCGGGTTACGGGATCGGGTGTTTGTAGAAGTGCTACTCTCATCAAAGTCTTCTAGTGATACCTTCCGAGGAGGAAGAAGGGGAGACGTAGGACATTGAAGTCCGAACTTCCAGAAACAAATTTTTGACTCAATCTTTTACATACAGCATTTATTTACTGTTGCACATTATTCACTGTTCACAAACCAATCGGCCTTTTTCCGCACAAATATTGTTTGCTGAGAAGTTTGCATAAAACTGAGATACAAAACATTTTAAAAGAGGTTTGAAATAGAAAAATCGAAGGAGTTCATTCAACCCCCCCTTCTGAACTCCTATTTACTTAGTGATCCTATTTCTGGGACCATCAAGTGGTATCAGAGCAGGCAATCTCAGTTATTGAACAGTTATTCTTGTGTTTTACATCATATTAATATGTCTACCTCACAAAACAATATTCCTTTGTTCTCCAGAGATGAATACGATGACTGGAAGATTCGCATGCAGGCGCATCTTGCTGCTATGGATGATGAGATGTGGAATGTTATTACTGATGGGCCATTGAAGATACCAAGACCTCGGACTTATCCACTCGACAAATGGTAACCACTTGGAAAGTCCGAACGAGGGTAGTCGATATATCACCAGGTCACTATCCATCTGCATGCTCAGAACATCACAATGTTCCCTACCAATGAAACATGGTACTTCGCATTGCAGATGCTAGTCTCAAGCTCGGGAGGCCTTATCCTCATTCTGACGGCCCAATCGACTAGGAACGAGTTCAGAATACACAGTGACCATTAGATGTGTTTCATGATAGCCATCATACCCACTATCACATCTAACATACGCTATGGTGCATTCTAGGTCTTTATCCAACACAATTGTTAACATTATAATCATAATGAAAATAAAGAACGCCATAAACAAATGCGAATGTCATATATAAAGATCGTTTCATACAAGAGTCTATAAAACCCACACGCAACAAGTTGGCTAATTGGGCATCTACTCTAACATCGTTGTCGAGGATTCACCGCTCGCTCTCATGCGTGGATATCCTATGCTATCTGAGGGGATAATAGTGTATAAATCTCTGGCCAGAGTACTGGATGTGTTTTAGGTAAATGGGTTTACCTAGTTACACTCGCGATGTCACTATTCGATCTCCAAGATGTATGCATAGCTATCGGATCTATAGCAAATCTCGATTTACCAATGGTCGTTGATCTGATCGGGATATATGTGTAGAAAGGACCGTACTGTACGCTAACCATGACCAACTGGTTCTTGCAGGCACTATCAGTGATATATAGGGGATCATGGGGCGATGTTGCTAGGCGCTTTACCATGATGCGATGGGCAAGTCCGAAATTGTGATTTCGGAGCCACAATGGTTGTGGGCCCACGGCTAGCTGTATCCCTGAACCATTGAGGGTCACACAAGCACTGGATTCATAATTCCCGCACGGAAACTGAGCTCAATGTGTTGAGCATAGGAAGAGGATTTTAGGGAGTGCGACTTCCTAAAAGTCAACAGGGGTCAAATTGGGATTTCCCACTGTTGAGGGGCAAAACTGTCATTTTGGACTAAGTAATCTGAAAAATTGTTTTCGCATCATAATATTCAGTATTGGAAACTGAGTCGATCGGTCCGATCTGATCGTCGATCGGAATTATGATGACGCCACGGTGATGCAGATGAACCGAATGTTCATATATTGGACTGGGCCCGCCCCAGGTCCAATGGGCCGGTTCAAACCCATCATACCTATACTTAGTCTTGACCTAGGGCAACTAATGAATGGATTAGCTCTCACAACCCTAGCCTCCAAGCTCCAAAAACCGCCGCCCCCCTCCTCTCAAACCTCACGCACAGCCGCCGCCCACCGCCGCGCCGCCTCCGTCCGTTTGTCGTGTGATCGGACATGTTTCGATCACCGCGACGAGGAGATTCCATCCATGGCAAAATCCGTCAGATCTTCTAGAGCAGATTTAAGGGGGAAGATTGATTTCGATCGTGGACCTGATTGACGATCTACCGCCGCCTACCGTTTGAAGTGCCGGTTTCCTCATGAAACTGGTCGGAGCCAGGTGCCTAGACGCCAGCAAGGTAACAATCAATGAACCCCCTATGAATGGTTTATTGATTTGTGTTGAATGTATTGAAAATTTCTCGGGGCAACTTTTGATTTCCACTGCGCCCCCGGGAAACGGGATCCGGATCCGCCATTGTATGCCAACATAGATAACGTGCTTCATGCATCAGGACCACCAGAGAGCTTCTAGGCCATGAGTCAGAGAGTAAAGCGATTCGGATCTGATGTTCCGATCTGTATTTTCAGTAGCAAGATTTGAGTTCAGATAACTTCCTTTAATTATGTATTACGTTTCAGTTATGCCTGCATTATGTGATCTTGTTATCCTCGGTTTTACTTGTTGAACCTCTAGGCTCACTAGTTTGCCCGATGCAGGTGACGCAGCTTAGGGGCAGGCGGGTGGCGTGAGCTGAACCAGATTTGGTGGCTGTGTGTGTTCGTCGAAGGCCAGCGTTTCCGCACAGCCAACTGTTGTTGTTTTTCATCTTTTGTAAAACTTTATTAAGATCCATTACAACAATAGAATTCATATAGAGTTTCAATAGTTGTAATATCAAATTTTGTAATAAAAAATCTGTTTTATTGTTCACTTTTGGGCGCCAACTGTTTACGTTCTGTTTTTGTAAGGGAATACAGCTTACAATATTTCGCGTTTAGTCCTTCTCTATCTTTTCGATTTTTCTTTTACTCCCATACATTGATTCCCATGGGTTTGGGCGTCACAGATCTGCTCTTGTTCGAGCTGGTTGCTTCATCAAGCTGTTCAACGCTCTCTTCTTCTCCTCTCGTTTGCAACCGCTCTTTGAGCAACTTTTCTAATTTGCTCTTGTCCTCTTCTCTTGAGCTGATCTGCTCTGCCCTTGTTCTGTTCTTTCCTGATTTTGTCTGCACCTGAGCTGGCTTGTTCATTACGTGAAGTAGGTCATTTCTTTGAGCTGGTTTCTCAGCTGGTTTCCTTCCCAGCTGGTTGTTTTATTCACTACAGCCACATTCTGCTTCCCCGTCATAAGCATCCAGCTGCTGAGATCCTTGATCAGGTTTTCTCTTCCCTGATCTGGTTTACCAGCTCGGCTCTATTCTTCTCGTCAAGAGCCATTGTGTGCTTCCTTGTTCACATGGTTCATTCATACACCTTATCCAAACCATCAGCAAGAACACCATTTAAACCACTGGTTGATTGAGCCAGTTCTACGAGGATAATTTAAACCTTATCCACGTAGAACTACAATCCAGCACCAGTGATTATATTATAAATAATCCCGATTCATATGATGAATTGATTATTGCTCATAGTGATCTAAGCTGCACTGTGAGACATGAAATGTAATTAAGATTAATTTGTTGGAATTAATCGATTTTTGGAGATTTCTGGTGGTTCAGATCTCTTTCTGGAAGTTTTCGTTTTTTTGAGATTTTTGGGGTAAAAGCTAGTTTCATGGTGAAAGCTGGTCGATTTGGTGAAATCCAATCGTAGCGTGTTTTGGTAGCGCAAGATTCCTAAACGCCGTCGTTTTAGTGAAATCTGGATGCGTTGTGTTAAGTAAAAGCTGGTAGCATGTTTTTATCCAGCTGCTGCTTTATTTTGTTTGTTGAGGGCACACGACAGCGTTTCGATAAGTTGGCGCGACGTCGTTTGGATGTTGTGACTGGTACCAGCTGCGAGGAATTGTTCGCGTGTGTGTTGACTGGTTGTCCAGCTGAGAGCAGATGTCAACGATGGTCAAATTTACTGTAGCTTGTGTCTGGTTTCCTGTAGTTTGCGTCTAGTTTCCTGTAGCTTGCGTCTGGTTGTTTTGCGCGAGAACTAGCGACTGGATGACGTAGGCTATGCGTCGTCGTTTTAGTTAGGGCTAAGGAATCCAGTCGATGGGTTAGCGACCAGCTGTTGGGTTATGCGACGCCGTTTTATTAAGTTGGAACGCAGCATTTTGATGCAACGTCTGGTATCAGTTTTTGAGTGTTATACAATCCAGTTTTTAGATTTGAGAACCAGTCGTTGGGTTGTCCAGCTTTTGAGGATCTTGTAGAGCAACTGCTGGTTTTGTCGGTGGACATTTTAACCAGATTTCAGCAGTTGTGAGATTTATTTAAGGAAGACTTGGTCTTCGATTTCAAGCACCAGATCTCATGCTTAGCGAAATATTATCTTGGTTGTCGACCTCTGTTCTTCGTACTGTTAACCGTGAGCTTTTCTGGTGAATTCCCATCGTTTCCGACCGTTGTTTGGTACGTGCGAGGTAGCGTTGGACTCCTCTCGAGAAGCTCTTCCTTTCTATACCATTCTTGGAGGTTGTTGTTGGCTAGAGCGAGATCTCGAAGTTGCTGTCTTCGGCCGTGTGTTGCGTCGTTGAGGTAGAACTTCGAATTGTACTTGAGATCTTAGTATTAGCCTTTGTTTAAGCTTCCTGTTAGTGGTATTGTTGGAATCAGTAGCTGGTTGAGTGTGTGTAACTCCCAGGGTGCTTTCTGTGTATTAGCGTCCCTTGAGAATATTGCCCTGTGTGTTTCGACAGGTTGGAATTCAGATTTCTCGGGACCTTTGATTGTGGTAATTGTGCTAGGAATTAAGGTACGGATTGGAGCTTGTAATACAGCGATGTTATGGGTTGGATAATTTGTGAGATGGCTATTGCTGGCTGCTGTTTTGTGAGATGACTGTTGGTTATGTGGTGTATACTTGCTGAAGCTATTATTGTTTCGCATATGTTTATATGCTTGTTATTCCAGCATGTTGCATACACGCATTTGCATCTCCGTTCAGCTTTTGCAGCCATTGCTTCGTTGTTATTGTTCTGTTTACTAACCAGGATGCGAGGGAGAGCGGTGATTCCGCACTCTCATTTCCCCTATGCGCCGAGTGGCTAGCTACCACAGTTCATAGGTTGGGTTGTTGATGCATCTGGTAAGGGTGGGCGAGTAGGGGTGAGTGGGTAGCACCCACATGTCCTACACTCACCGTGGCCACATATTCTGTTGCATATTCCGTTGAGCTGTTGTCACCTTCCTCATGCATAGCATCTGCATTTTATTCTTGCTGTTTACTGCTGTTTTATAGTTGCTCTCCGTACTAGGGTTTGACCCCATGTCCTCTGGGGCTTGGTTGTTTTCCTTGTTGTGTTGTTTTTAGGAAACCCAGGTTTTACAGCTGGTCGAGGTTTTAACCCAGCTGGTGGTGCCCCAGGAGGTGGTTAGAGTATCCCAGTGGCGTATAGCATATTTATATGTATCAGTATTCTTAGCCAGGGGGATGCCCTGTGCTTTGTTGTTGTTTTTCGTTGTTAGAGTCTGATACATGTTGATGTTATGCTATATTGTTTGTTGTTGGCTGGTAGCCCGCTTGTGGTTGTTTCCTTAAACTGGGATATCTATTTTGAGTATCGCATTATTTTAAATTATATTATTTTAACTCGTCAGGCCAAAAGCGAAAATTTTACCCGCTTTTTAATAGCTTCCGCATGTGTTTATATGTTTTATCTCCGATTTGAGCACGAGGCTGTTGGGGAACCGTGTCGGATCCGGATGCCGTCTCCCGGCGAGGCAGCGGAAGAATGAAATTAGGCCGGGAAACGTTCAATACAATTCTATAATAACACAATATGAACCATTCATAGGGTGTTTAGTCATGGCGTCTAGGCGCCTGGCTCCGACCAGTTTCACGAGGAAACCGGCACTTCACGATAGGCGGCGGTAGATTACGTCAATCAGGTCCACGACCGGATGGGAGAATCCTTTGTCAGCCTGCACTAGAAGGCCTGACGAGATCAGCACGGACGGAAACTCCTCGAAAAATTGGCCGGAACAAATTCCGGCAAGGGGCGGCGACGCGGCGGGGCAAAGGCGGCGGCGGCGGCGTTATTAGAGAGAGGAGGGGCGGCGGCTTTTAGCTATAGAGGCTAGGGTTAGGGTTGTAATCAATTGTTATGATTTAGGCTTAAGTCTAATTAAATAGACTAGTGATAAACTTGGACCGACCCAACGGGCCCGGGTCCAACGTATGAACATTCGGTTCATCCCTATCACCGTGACTTCATCATAACTCCGATCGCCGATCAGATCGGACCGATCGACTCAGTTTCCAAAACTGAATACTATGATCTGAAAAACCATTTTTCAGAACTCTAGTGCAAAATGACCGTTTTGCCCCTCAACAGCGGGAAATCACGATTTGACCCCTGTTGACGTTTAGGAAGTCGCACTCCCCAAAATCCTCCTCAAGTGCTCAACACATTGAGCTTAGTTTCCGTGAGGGAATCTCGAATCCAGTACTTGTGTGACCCTCAATGGTTCAGGGATACAGCTAGCCGTGGGCCCACAACCATTGTGGCTCCGGAATCACAATTCCGGACTTGCCCATCGGATCATGATAAGAGCGTCTAGCAACATTGCCCCATGATCCCCTAGGTATCACTGATAGTGCCTGCAAGAACCAGTTGGTCGTGGTTAGCGTACAGTACGGTCCTTTCAATCCATATATCCCGATCAGATCAACGACCATTGGTAAATCGAGAGTCGTTATAGATCTAATAGCTATGCATACATCTTGGAGATCGAATAGTGACATCACGAGTGTAACTAGGTAAACCCATTTACCTAAAACACTTCTAGTACTCTGGCCAGAGATTTATACACTATTATCCCCTCAGATAGCATAGGATATCCACGCATGTCTGCGA
Organism: Dorcoceras hygrometricum; assembly: GCA_001598015.1. NCBI lineage: Eukaryota > Viridiplantae > Streptophyta > Magnoliopsida > Lamiales > Gesneriaceae > Dorcoceras > Dorcoceras hygrometricum. Next base: position 138,580 of record KV005024.1, read on the forward strand.
GCGGTGAATCCTCCACAACGATGCATCGGGGTCTCACCCAATCCCGCCGCCTGATGACCCCAAGTGAGTCGGCAAACGAGTCAAAGTGAGACGCCTATCATGTAGAGTCTCAATGACGTTTCGATTCGTGAGGACTAATCAGTACAACCAAGACCTCGGACTTATCCACTCGACAAATGGTAACCACTTGGAAAGTCCGAACGAGGGTAGTTCGATAGATCACCAGGTCACTATCTATCTGCATGCTCAGAACATCACAATGTTCCCTACCAATGAAAAATGGTACTTCGTATCGCAGATACTAGTCTCGAGCTCGGGCGGCCTTATCCTCATTTTGACGTCCCAATCGACTAGGAACTAATTCAGAATGCACAGTGACTATTAGATGTGTTTCATGATAGCCGTCATACCCACTATCACATCTAACATACACTATAGTGCATTCTAGGTCTTTACTCAACGCAATTGTTAATTATCATACAACACAATGAAAGTAAATAATTCCATAAATAAATGCGAATATCATATATAAAGATCGTTTCATACAAGAGTCTATGAACCCACACGCCACAAGTTGGCTAGTTGGGCATCTACTCTAACAGAGGCCTAATATTTTTGGTATCAGATCTTAAGCTGGGATAAGCTCGATTTCTTTGATCACACTTGAGTTTAGGCCTAGTGTTGTGTGTTGCATGTGCTTGGCTATGTGACTATGTGCTGCATATTTTTGTGTTATGTGCTATCTATGTTGTATCTGTTCGGTTTTGCTTGATCCTGTTGAGTGTTTTTGTAGATGCCGCCTAGACGTCGTGGTAGAGGTAGGGGGCAGTTTGAGGAATCAACAGGACAGAATGAGGATAGGCGTAGTGCCCGTAGTAATACTCGTGTTAGCAACGAGGAGGAAGATGAGATTGCGGCACCTCCGGTGGAGCGGATGGACGTGGTGATAGCACGTTTTCAGAAGATGAACCCTTCAGTCTTTAACGGTGATGAGTCCAGTGAGGATGCGGACTCGTGGCTCTGTAACATTATTGGTCTTTTCGATCGGGTGCAGTATGATGATGATCTTCGGCTGAGTTTAGCGACCCTCTTGCTTAGGAAGGCTGCAGAGCGCTGTTGGCGGGGCGCTTCGAGTACCTTGTTAGAGACCGGTGTTGGGATCTCTTGGGACAGTTTCTACAAGACCTTCCGACAGGAGTATGTACCCGAGTCTTATGTGAACGCCCGGGAGCGGGAGTTCGACCATCTGGAGCAGGGTTCCATGACTGTTCGGGAGTATGCTAGGAAGTTTTCCTATGCTGAAGCAGTTGACACTGCTATTGATATCGAGGAGGGTTTGCAGAGTCGTCGTGCTCGCAGACAGCAGGTGGCACAGGTTAGTCGTCCTGCTATTCAGGGAGCACAGTCTTCATAGTCCTCCTAGTCAGCCCATCAGACCCAGCAGCATCAGCAGCAGGTGGCTCAACAGTCTGGCCGTCAGAGGTTTCGACCCCGCGGTCAGCAGTTCAAGAAGAAGTCGGGTTCTGGCTCTTCTGTTTCGGGCAGCTCGAGTAGCAGTGGTTCTCGAGCTAAGTTTTGTGGCTTTTGCGGTGGAAAGCATCCGTCTATGCAGTGCGTTGGTGTGCAGGGTTCCTGCAACGTTTGTGGTCAGTACGGGCATTTTTCTAGAGTATGTCCGTCAGCTGGATCACAGCAGACCACGGCCCAGCCTCAGGGTCGAGGGGGTCAGTCTAGGGGTCGTTCCCCTCAGTTTCCGCAGCCCCGAGTAGTTGAGACGCATTTTAGGCCGTTTCAACAGCCTGGTCCGTCGCGGTTCGGACAGGCGTCTCAGCCTTTCTTCTCTGGACCACAGCATGCTCAGGTTAACGCCATCACTAGGGAGCAGGCCGAGGAGACACCGAGTCGGGTGATCGCAGGTACTTGCCTTATTTTTGATTTTCCTGCACGTGTGTTGTTTGACACCGGTGCATCGCATTCGTTTATTTCTGATTCGTTTGTTGTTGAGCATGGTCTGTGTACCATTTCTTTGCGCGATGCCATTTCTGTTTCTACCCCGGGTGGTGTGAGCCTGTTCTCTCAGGAGGTTTTGTTGGATGGTGTGTTGCGTTTTGGTTAGCATGTGTTGGTGGCGAGCTTGATCCGTTTGATGCTTTGGGATTTCGATTGCATAGTTGGGATGGATGTGCTGTCCAACTATAGGGCCTCCGTGGATTGCTTCCATGGGATTGTGCGCTTTAGGACTTTTTCTGGCGAGAAGTGGGACTTCTACGGCCAGGATTCTAGATCGAAGATCCCGTTGGTCTCAGCGATGGAGATGTTTAACTTGTTGTCTTTGGGGAATGCTGGCTTTATGATCTACGCTTTGGATGCGTCTTCTTCTTCCCGCGTTCAGCTTAGTGACGTTCCCGTGGTGCGACATTTCTCGGATGTGTTTCCGGAGGAGATTCCTGGTTTCCCTCCGAGGCGGGAGATTGACTTCAGCATAGAGCTGGTGCCTGGCATAGCTCCGATTTCACGTGCCCCGTATCGTCTGGTGCCTGCGGAGTTGAGAGAACTCAAGGCGCAGTTAGATGATTTGCTGGAGAAAGGTTTTATCCGACCTAGTATGTCACCGTGGGGAGCGCCCATATTGTTTGTGAAGAAGAAGGATGGATCAATGCGGATGTGCATTTATTTTCGCCAGCTGAACAAAGCCACTGTTAAGAACAAGTACCCGTTGCCGAGAATCGATGATCTGTTTGATCAGTTGCAAGGTTCTGCGGTATATTCAAAGATTGATCTTCGTTCAGGGTACCATCTGCTGAGAGTGAGAGAACAATATGTTGCGAAGACTGCTTTTCGTACGAGGTACGGGCATTTTGAGTTTCTGGTTATGCCGTTTGGATTGACTAATGCCCCTGCAGTCTTTATGGATTTGATGAACCGGGTTTTCTGCGAGTTTATTGATCAGTTGTGATCGTGTTCATCGACGACATCTTAGTTTATTCGAAAACTCCTTTGGAGCACAAGGAGCATTTGCGTATTGTCCTTCAGACGCTGAGAGACCAGCAGTTGTATGCAAAGTTTTCCAAGTGCGAGTTCTGGTTGGATCGCATCGTATTCTTGGGACATGTGATTTCAGCCGAGGGGATTTTGGTGGATCCTAGCAAGGTTGATGTCGTTCTGAACTGGGAGCATCCCAGGAATGTTTTCGAGATTCGTAGTTTCTTGGGTCTGGCTGGCTATTATCGTCGCTTCATTGAGGGATTCTCTAGTATAGCAAAGCCGATGACTCAATTGACATAGAAGGGCAAGCGTTTTGTTTGGACTGAGCAGTGTGAGAATGCTTTTCAACTGCTTAAGGAGAAATTGACTACTGCGCCTGTGTTGGCTCTACCGTCTGGAACAAGTGGATTCGTTGTTTGCTCTGACGCTTCGCTTAATGGATTAGGTTGTGTTTTGATGCAGAATGGTCGAGTCATTGTGTATGCCTCGCGACAGTTGAAACCGCATGAGACTCGTTACCCAGTCCATGATTTGGAGTTAGCAGCCGTGGTCTTTGCGTTGAAGATCTGGCGTCACTACCTGTATGGCAAGTAGTTTGTGGTGTACTCCGACCACAAAAGTTTGCAGTATCTGTTTTCGCAGCCTAACCTGAACATGAGACAATGTCGTTGGATGGAGCTGCTAAAGGACTTTGATTGCGAGATCAAGTCCAGCGTGGGAATTCGAACGTAGTGGCTGATGATTTGAGCAGGAAGGCTAGTGAGATGCTTGCGTCGTTGTACATCTCTAAGGATCAAGAGCATCTTAATACTACAGAGGACCGATCCGTCAATCCACGAGTTGAAGTTGAAAGTCAGGGCTGGCGAGCTTGAGGACTATTCTGTCTCGTCCGATGGTTGTTTGCGTTTCCGGGGCAGGTTGGTTGTGCCCAATTTGATTGATTTGAAGGAGGAGATCCTTCGGGAAGCGCAATGTAGCAGACATAGTGTTCATCCTAGTGCACGGAAGATGTACCATGCTTTGAAGCCGCACTTCTGGTGGGCTGGCCTGAAGGGTGACGTTGCTGGTTTCGTTGCTCGTTGTTTGAACTGTCAGATGGTAAAGGCTAAAAGGATGAGACCTGGTGGTCTGTTGCAGAGTTTGGAAGTGCCCCAATGGAATTGGGAGAACATAGCTATGGACTTTGTGACGCATCTGCCTTGTTCCAGCAGAGGATGCGATGCTATTTGGGTGATTATAGACCGACTATCGAAGTCTGCACAATTTATTCCCTATGGGATGACCTTCTCGTTGAAGAAGATGGCGAAGCTATACGTTGATTTTGTTGTTAGACTGCATGGTGTGCCTATTTCGATCGTTTCTGACCGAGATCCGCGGTTTACTTCCAGGTTTTGGAAGAGTTTGCAAACATCTTTGGGTACCAGATTGGCTATGAGCACCGCGTATCACCCCCATACAGATGGCCAATCTGAGCGCACTATCCAGACGTTAGAGGATATGTTGCGAGCTGTTTTGTTGGATTTCGGAGGTAGCTGGCAATATGCGTTGTCTTTGGTTGAGTTTTCGTACAATAACAGTTATCAGGTGACGATTGGTATGGCGCCGTTTGAGGCTTTGTATGGCAGAAAGTTCATATCGACAGTATGTTGAGAAGAAGTGGGGGAGAAGCAGCTATCTGCCCCTGACTTTGTGCAGCAAATGAAAGATCATGTGGATCTTATTAGAAAGCAGATTAAAGCTGCCCAGATCGCCAAGCCAGTTATGCGAATAAGAGGCGTCGACCTCTTGTGTTTCAAGTTGGTGATCGTGTATTCCTTAAAGTTTCCCCGTTTCGTAGTGTTATGCGCTTTGGGCGCAAGGGAAAGTTAGACCCTCGTTACGTCGGACCGTATGAGATTGCTGAGAGGATTGGCCCTTTAGCGTATCGGCTGTTGTTTCCGTCAGAGTTGTCTTCTCTGCATGACGTCTTTCATGTTTCCATGTTGAGGAAGTATGAACCAGATCCGTCTCATGTGCTTAGGACTGATGAGGTAGAGCTAGATCAGACGTTGAGTTATCTAGAATATCCCTTGCATATCCTTGGCAGGAAAGAGAAACAGTTGAGGAATAAGACCATTCCGTTGGTAATGGTGCAGTGGAGCAAACATGGTAGGGAAGAAGCTACTTGGGAGCTGGAAGAAAAGATGCAGCGCGAGTGGCCGCATCTGTTTGAGTAGCTGTTGAGCTAAAGTTCCAGTAGTTTGTAGATTTTGGTTGTATTTCTTTCCTAATTGTTGTTAATTGTTTGCTCAGTTATCTTGAACTCTTGGCTTGTGTGAGGCAGAGTTCTGTTGTGTATCTTGCTGTTTATTTGTTTTCCAGATTGTTGTTCGATTTCGAGGATGAAATCTTTTTAAGTGGGGGAGAAATATGAGCCTGAAATGTAATTAAGATTAATTTGTTGGAATTAATCGATTTTTGGAGATTTCTGTTGGTTCAGATCTCTGTCTGGAAGTTTTCGTATTTTTGAGATTTTTGGGGTAAAAGCTAGTTTCGTGGTGAAAGCTGGTCGATTTGGTGTAATCCAGTCGTAGCGTGTTTTGGTAGCGCGAGATTCCTAAACGCCGTCGTTTTAGTGAATATGGATGCGTTGTGTTAAGTAAAAGCTGGTAGCATGTTTGTATCCAGCTGCTGCTTTATTTTGTTTGTTGAGGGCAAACGACAGCGTTTCGATAAGTTGGCGCGACGTCGTTTGGATGTTGCGACTGGTACCAGCTGCGAGGAATTGTTCGCGTGTGTGTCGACTGGTTGTCCAGCTGAGAGCAGATGTCAACGATGGTCAAATTTACTGTAGCTTGCGTCTGGTTTCCTGTAGCTTGTGTCTGGTTGTTTTGCGCGAGAACTAGCGACTGGATGACGTAGGCTATGCGTCGTCGTTTTAGTTAGCGCTAAGGAATCCAGGCGATGGGTTAGCGACCAGCTGTTGGGTTATGCGACGCCGTTTTATTAAGTTGGAACGCAGCGTTTTGATGCAACGTCTGGTATCAGTTTTTGAGTGTTATACAATCCAGTTTTTATATTTGAGAACCAGTCGTTGGGTTGTCCAGCTTTTGAGGATTTTGTAGAGCAACTGCTGGTTTTGTCGGTGGACATTTTGACCAGATTTCAGCAGTTGCGAGATTTATTTAAGGAAGACTTGGTGTTCGATTTCAAGCACCAGATCCCATACTTAGCGAAATATTATCTTGGTTGTCGACCTCTGTTCTTCGAACCCTAGTACTGTTAACCGTGAGCTTTTTCGGTGAATTCCCGTCGTTTCGGACCATTGTTTGGTACGTGCGAGTTAGCGTTGGACTCCTCTCGAGAAGCTCTTCCTTTCTATACCATCTTGGAGGCTGTTGTTGGCTAGAGCGAGATCGCGAAGTTGCTGTCTTCGGCCGTGTGTTGCGTCGTTGAGGTAGAACTTCGATTTGTTGTTGAGATCTTAGTATTAGCCTTTGTTTAAGCTTCCTGTTAGTGGTATTGTTGGAATCAGTAGCTGGTTGAGTGTGTGTAACTCCCAGCGTGCTTTCTGTGTATTAGCGTCCCTTGAGAATATTGCCCTGTGTGTTTCGACAGGTTGGAATTCAGATTTCTCGGGACCTTTGATTGTGGTAATTGTGCTAGGAATTAAGGTACGGATTGGAGCTTGTAATACAGCGATGTTATGGCTTGGATAATTTGTGAGATGGCTATTGCTGACTGCTGTTTTGTGAGATGACTGTTGGTTATGTGGTGTATACTTGCTGATGCTATTATTGTTTCGCATATGTTTATATGCTTGTTATTCCAGCATGTTGCATACACGCATTTGCATCTCCGTTCAGCTTTTGCAGCCATTTCTTCGTTGTTATTGTTCTGTTTACTTACCAGGATGCGAGGGCGAGCGGTGATTCCGCACTCTCATTTCCCCTATGCGCCGAGTGGCTAGCTACCACAGTTCATAGGTTGGGTTGTTGATGCATCTGATACGGGTGGGCGAGTAGGGGTGAGTGGGTAGCACCCACATGTCCTA
>KV005025.1:0-100108 GCA_001598015.1 Dorcoceras hygrometricum
GTAACGCATGGTGCGTTCCACCAATTTTGATTTTACTAAGCCCGGAGCTCCACGTAGTGGGCACCCCCCACCCACGATCTCGAACATACAAAAATTTTGAATTCCAGCTGCCTCTAGGAGAACGGATGCGGGACAAGAACTTACAGTCTAATCTAGGCTGAAAATAAATATATGAACCTGGGCCCGTACAACGCTCCGAGAAAAGAGCGTGAAATAGATCTAAAGTCACGGGAATTCTCGTTTGACTCAGCCGACGACGAAAGCATAGAAATGCGATCACAGCATTAGGTGTCAACTGGCTAAAACTTACGCCAAGGCTACGAACAATCTCAACCAACAAAGTGTTGGGAGGCAAGGAAAATCCATTACTAAAGTGGTCCAAGTACGTTGTAAAGTATCCTGAGGGTGGCTCGTGACACATATCTCCTTTTTTGGAATTATAATGTCCGACTTGGCACATAACCCTAGCCTCCGAAGAACCTCATGTGAATTTTCCAACTCAAGATGCTCATGGTGAATATGGGTCGTGGATGGATCTAAACTATTTGGGTCAGGCAGCCGTATCTACGATCCCCCTTCGTCACTAGAATTCTCCAGGGAAGTTCGGTCACTATCCCGACTAGCCATCAATACAGAAATATCTTTACCCCGTGGAACCCGTCCTGCGCAAATTTTCATCACAAGTGTATAAGCATATTTACAAAAACATTTTAAAAAAAAAGAATTAAATAAAAAATTAATTAAAAAAATAAAAAAAACACGAAAATCAAGAAAATTGAAAGAAAGGCAGAAAGTTGAGACACCGTCTCCCTCCTCCAGAGAACGAAGGAATTGGCTTCTTCCATTTAATCCAAAGCCATAAATTGGACCCCTCCTCCATAACCAAGATTTGGGACACAAACATAAATTGGCTTCTCCCATCTACATCCAAAGCCAGATTGAAAGATCTCCTCCCTCCTTCAGAGAACGAAGACGCCTCACCAACAAATCACCGCTTTCCACCGGGGCGGCCCTCCAACCACGCCACGCCAAGCACAGCGCCGCCTTCGCCAACCACTCCTGTCGCCTTCGTGCGACACCACCACAATACCGCAGCACCACCGCAGCAACCCGAAAGATCTCCAGGAAGATCTGAATCTCCAAGAAACACAGGAAATTGAAAAACCATCGCCGACGTTTCTCCCCACAAGCCTCGACGCCACCACTCCGTCGCCTACCACGACCAACGCCAACACACATCGCAAACTCTCCGCCACTCCACCGGACGCACTGTGATTTTGGCCGGGAGAAATTCATCACGAAGACAAGTATGGAGAGGGGATACGCTTAGCAGATGGGCTATGGAGAGTGATTACATAATTAAGAAAAAATAAAATAAAATAAAATACAAAGAACACGAAATTAACATTGATAGGCTGTGGAGAAGGATACCAGCCATGGAGGTGGCGTGCGTTGGCTTTGCGCAGTTAGCAATCTGGGGTAAAGCAAAGATTCAATTTGAAATTCAAACCTGTGGCAAGCCAATGTGGTTATATAGAGGATATTTGGAATCCTATTACAACTCCAATATAGAGTCCAGGCGTATGCAAAGTCTAAATTATCTAAAAATTAAAAAATAAATAATAATAATAATAATAATAATAAACTAAATCAAAACATATCAAAATCACAGAACCTATATATAAGATAATAAATTATAATTTCCTTTATATTAATAGTGATAATACAAAAAAAAAAATTGTTTACTCTCGGCCGCACCAAAAAATCAACTAACAAAATCTAGTCCCGATGAAGCAGACTTGTTGCGCCCAAGAGTGGGGGGCCTATGATGGGTATGGGCTGAACCATTGGTCTGCTAGGCCCGAGTCCAGGCCCAGTCCGCGAAGGATCAAAATAATTATCAGCAAGTGGGCCCAATGGCCTAATAGCAATTTGCCCAAGGAATTACAAAGAAATGGGCCCGCTCAGATAAGGCCCATGAAGCACTCAATGCTCTCTATAAATAGACAGCTCAACTTCATTTTTAAGACACGTTCTGAATAAGCAGTAATTAGTTCTTGAATTATTATAGCTTTCGAGCAACCGCTGACTTGAGCGTCGGAGTGCCTTCGCCGGGAAACCTCCCGGCGTGTGACGCAGGTAACAATCCACCCAAATCTTTCATTAGAGCTCTCGCAGGATCTCAACTGATTTGCTGAGTCGTAGAATCGACCCGTCCGATTTTAGGCAACATCAATGTTTAAGTCACATGACCCAAAATAATGTTCTCAAATTCGAAAAGATGGTTAAGTTTTTGCACTCTTGTTCCTCCTTTTTCTTTGCGTATAAGTAAAAGTTATCTTTTTTCTTAAGAAAGCATTCTTCACTCTTGAAAAAACCTTTTAATATTTTTATATTTTTAACAGTTATATATTAAATTTCCCTAACACTTAGCCTACGGCTCCGAGATTTTCTGAAGACGGCCCTGGTTGTATATCACGCAGAGTAGTTGAACTAGTAGGTGGCTATCTTATACCAGTACATATCAATGGCAACACTTGCTAACAAAGTCGACAAAAGAGGCTTTCAGTTGCACAATCATCAAAATAATCAAAGGGCCGAGCGACCCTCTGCAAAAGGCTATCTCAATGGTAATAAGGATCAAATAATATGCATACAACATAATAATTAAGACTTAAGAAATGTAACACGATAACATGTCAAAGAATTTGTAAAAAATAGCATCTCAAAAAGAATAAAATACACAGAACAATATATTCAATCTCGAACAATACCTACGTGCCTATGCTATCGGTTCGAACACTAGATGTCTATGCTCTTGAATTTAGCTAGTATAACTAATAAAACATGTTACTAGCTAGTCCAAAAAAGGTTCAACTAATACCCTTCTATTAAAGGATTTAAAGTGTTGGATCTGTGTTTACAGATCAGAATCTGAATTTTGATTAACACAAAATCTGTTGTTATTCTACTAATGGTTTACGTGCGATGTGCAGTGCACTTTATTGAGGAGACATGGAGATGTTCAAGCTGGAACAGTGAGGGGACGCCCAAGCTGGTCAAGCGAAGAACATCTAAGTTGGAAGGATGAGGGGACGCCCAAGCTGGTCCAACATAGGATGCAATGCAAGTACTGCAGAGATCCAGGTTGCAGGGAACATCAAGCTGGTTCACCAGCTTGGTGCAAGAGAAGTGCAGAGATCAAGCGCAGCATGGTTCAGTGAAGAGCAGAACTGTTCAAGCGCAGATCAAGTGCAGCGTACAAGTGCAATTATCAAGTGCCGATGAATAGACAAGCACAGTGATCAAGTGCAGGTCAGATCATTAAGCGCAACAATAATCAGTTCATCATATGAATCGAGACTGTTTATTGTATAATCACTGGCGCTGGATTGCAGCTCTACGTGGATATGATTTAAAGTATCCTTGAAGAACTGGCTCAATCAACCAGTTGATTAACAGTGTGCTTGCTTATGGTTTTGATGAGGTGTCTGAATGGATCAAGAGGACAAGCAAGTAACACTATGGCTCTTGACGAGGAGAACAGAGCCAAGCTGGTGAAAGGACAAACCAGATCAGGGAAGAGAAAACCTGATCAGGAATCTTGGCTAAGCTGGATGCTTATGAGAGAGATGGAATCGTGGAGGAAGATTCCTGTAGTGAAAGAAGCAACCAGCTGGGAAGGAAACCAGCTAGGGAACAAGCTCAGAAGCGACCAACTTAGTGTAATAAACAAGCCAGCTGGAAGAGCAACTCAAGAGCAGGAAAGAGCAGAATATGAGCAGATGTATACAAGAGCAGATGACAAGAGAAAATTAGAAGTGCAGCTCAGACCAGCTCAAGAGCAGTTGCGAACAAGAGCAGATGAAAGGAGAAGAAGAGAGCTTGAACGGATCGATGAAGCAACAGGCTTGAAGTAAAGATCAACTCAATACAAACCAACGAAGATAAGCTGGCAAGCTTATTAAGGTCAAACCAGTCCGGATAGCATGACAGATGCTATAAAATCTACGAAGCAAAGCGATTTGAATACAAGACTATACGAAGATTGCTTTTCATTATTCAAATCGATTTGCTTGTGTTGTCTTCTCAAGAGCAGTGCTCACATGGTTGAAGTGAAGAAAGCCTGCAACATATTAAAAGACAAATGACGCAAAGTTCAACAGTGTGAGAAGACTTTTCAAACGACTACAACTTTGTGTCCAACGGACAAATCTCCGCATTAGGCTATATATATCAAGTGTAGAGCACAAGCAGACAGTATGAGAGCGATGCGTAAAGAAGTCGAAACAGAGTTGTGCAAATCCAGAATGTAAAAACAGAAGAAAGCACAACCAAGAGAAGACAATGAAGAACCAACTCGGACAGGAACACTTCCCACTATGTGAGATCTTATCTTCGAGAGACTGAATATACACTGTAAATCTCACACACAATTCACTCACATATATTTGAAAGAGCTGATTAGATTATCTGAGTGAATCAAAAACAAAAACGACTTCCTATATGTCTTTGAACAGAGACGTTAAACAAGTTCATGTAGTCTTTGGACAGAGACGTTAAACAAGTCTAGTTTTCTTTTGCACCGAGACATTAAAAAAGTGTGTGTAGCCTTTCTCACTGAGGCGTAAAAGAAGTGAAGTTAGACACATGGCTTGCGGGCTGGTGTGCGTTGGTGGCTAGGAATTCTTGCAGCTTGCGGGCTGTCGGATCGGGTTGCAGCGAGGGCCACTGTAATCAAAGCCTTCTAGTGGCTCCTTCCCGATTTCGGAAGAAGGGGAGACGTAGGAGATTCAGCTCCGAACTTCCATAAACAAATTGCAGCGTATCTTTACAGCTTTCTGCATTTACATTCACGCATTGCATATTTGTCTACTGCGATTAAAACTGTTAAAGAGCTTTCGATTATAAGAGTTCAGTTTGAGTTGTTTCAACTGAGGCGTAAAAAGAGTGAAGTTAGACACATGGGCTTGCGGGCTGGTGTGCGTTGGTGGCTAGGAATTCTTGCAGCTTGCGGGCTGTCGGATCGGGTTGCAGCGAGGGCCACTGTAATCAAAGCCTTCTAGTGGCTCCTTCCCGATTTCGGAAGAAGGGGAGACGTAGGAGATTCAGCTCCGAACTTCCATAAACAAATTGCAGCGTATCTTTACAGCTTTCTGCATTTACATTCACGCATTGCATATTTGTCTACTGCGATTAAAACTGTTAAAGAGCTTTCGATTATAAGAGTTCAGTTTGAGTTGTTTCATCATGATTTTATTTAATTACTCAATCAGTATCTCAGTGCATTTAACTTTCAAGAACACAGAGCTATTGCAGCTCAAGTTTTAAATAAACCAGATCGCATATGTTGAACCAGCATGCAGAGCAGCTAGTGCATTTCATGCGCGATCCTGTTCCCTGTTGCGTGCTGTTTTTCAATTTCAAAAACTTTAAAATGTACGCAACTTGAGGGTTCGGTGTCTTAGCTGTGTGAGAGGCTACGTGAGTAGTGTGAGAGCTCACGGACACCCCGTTGTTTTTCGATCCTATCATAAAGTTATACCTTCATCGGAATATAGCCTCCTGGAGATGCTTTATAGTTGTTGTTGCTCCTCTTGATAGCGCACTTTGCACTATCTCAACCTATCGGATGTAGGCACTTTTTGACCAACAGTAGACTAGGATCGTCGAGGATAGTGTTGCACACTATTTCTTTAAAACGATATTTCTCCGTCCAGGTGCTTATTGTAAGGCTCGGGATTATTTGATTTAATAATCCGAGATTAGTTAATTTTAATCCGAGAATATTTAATTCAAGAATATTTCGAGTTTGGAATTAAAATATAATGTTCTTGAATTATTAGGATTGAAATTTGATTTAAATCACTTGTCCGTGGACTGAATTTCAATTACGGCAGTTTTCAGGGACTAAACTGCAAATTGGCTTATATATATCTACTCTTCATCTCTTCACCTCTATTTGCACGAATTAAGGCAGTAGGTTCAGCATATTTTCACACCATTTTGGTTATTTTACAAGCTTTGATTTTCATCATCCGACCGTCAGAATTTAGAAGCGATCGTATATTTGCGATCCTCGCGTCGAAGGCTTGGTTCTGATGTAAGTTTTCTTATGTTCTACTATGCTTTGATTTCGAGATGCTTATGGAATCAGAGTATGATGGTAAATATATGTGCTTGAGTGGACAACGATTGTATATCCAAGACGGATCGAGAAAAGTTCGGTGTTTGAATTAGTTATGATTTTTTGAGCTATTTTAGGAAAAGAAGCTTGTTGGTACTGATGATTTCGAATTCCTTATGCTGTTATAGTGATGATATGGTTGTGATATGGATTGTATTTGATTGATATCTTGATATATTTAAAGTTCGGGTTACCGATTTTTAGCCGTTACGACGTCGGTTTGAGAATTGATGAATTTTGAGGCAAATGATTGAGCCGTGTATTGGATTGAGTTTGAATTATGATTTTGATCATATTATACTTTCTTTCAGATTTGAATTGAAGGTCAGCGAACTCGAGAAGTTTAGAATTCGAATCGGTAAAGTTTTGATCAAGGTTTGTAGTGATTTCTACCCTTGGCAATTGATATGTGTTTGAGCAGACTTTGATATGAACTTGTTGTTGTTGATATATGTTTCAGATTTGAAGCAGTTTCAGAATCGATATTGAAAGGTATAAATTGACATCAATAAATATGGGAGAGAACATTCGAGATAGATATGATTCTCGAATTCCCTAAAACCACATACTTGAATGCTTACTGCTCTTGTTTGAGTACTTGACTGATTTTGTGTGATGTACTTGTTTATACTTTCTTGACTTGCATGTATTGCCTTGATTGATTTTAGATTAATGCATCAAGATTATGTTGCATTCATCTTGAACTCTACCTTGAAAAGCATAGAGGGCTGGATAGCCTAGAGTGCAAATGACGTTTGGAGGGCTATAGTTGAGTTGCACGGAATGTAGATTTACTTCCCGAGCTAGATGACTCACTATGGTTGCACCAAAGTCAGGGGATTGAGATACTTGACGCCACCTCGATAGGGAGAGTCGGTGGTTGGTTTGAGATTTTCTTCCCCGGGATCCCAAGAATCAAGATTTATTGTTATCAGATTTGATAGCCTATTCCTTCCACATGCATTGCATCCATGCTCATGATATATTGCATGTTATGTTGTTTATACTCGGAATTATATTCTCACCGGAGTTATCCGGCTATTGCTGTGTTTTTGTATGTGTGCATGGCAATAGATGGGGCAGGATCGAGTCAAAGACGACCATGATAGATCGAGATGAAGATTAATACGTGGTGACTCGGGTTTTAGCAAAAGTTTGTAATATAGGAGGTTGTCAAACATGTTCGAAAACAAGAAACCATGTATATGTTTTCTACTTGTTGAGTACTAGTTTATGTTGGGACTTCATGTATCCTAAATAATGAGGTTGAAGTTTAAATGCATGTTTAGATTGTGTTTGATGGTGTTTACCTCTTATAGATGCATTTTGAATTGAATGAAAGAGTTATACAACAACAAACTTCTTTTGATAGCAAGGAGATCAAGTTGAGAAAACTTTAGGGTCATTTAAGCGCACCCGCGCCCTAAAAAAAAATTGTATCTTCCTTTTTCTTCTTGCTTAAATTAGATGAATAAAATTGTAACTAATATTTATTTGCCCCTAAAGATGAGATTAGCAACCCGGAGTCCCCACACTTATGGTAGTGACAATCGTTTCTCAAGATACAATGATGAACTTTTCGTATAGGAGCACATCAAATTACGAGAACAACGAACTTTTTCAGATACTTTTCGGACTCAGAATGAAGAGAGAGTATGAGAATGAGAGAGAGAGTGAAATGCTAGGATTCTTTGTGTGTTTTTTCAGATTTTGGTAGGTCCTATCTTTGAACAATCAGGGGGCTTTTGGTGAATAGTCATGCCTCTTAGGAAAGACTTAATCATAGCCATTGGATCTACATCCAACGATCCAGATCGTGTCTATTCTGAAGGATCATGACCTTTCATTATGCAACGCGAAGTGCAAAGTGCGCCTCAAAGCGCCCATTGCGACAGTGCGACGTGCACGTGCACTGGCGTCGGTTCCGGCACGGGCCGTAGGTGATTCGCACCTACTCGCCCTCGAGGAATCGTCTCAAGTCTACTACAACTTATATTAATTATTTATACATAATACGAATTATATATAAGGAATATTTGACTAGGCTCTTTTCCCGATGTGGGAGAGCTTTATATTTCCCAATAATTTGGTTTTGATGACTTTATTAATTTATCATTCATCTAAAATCGGTTTTGAGTAAATTAATATTTCAAAACTATCTACTCGAAATGCAGATTCAAGTTTTCAAGTCAATTTCGACTTTCGTCGGACGGTTAAATTAATTTGGGTCTTGCCCGTTTTCCAACCTCGGAAACACGTGACAATGCTCCCAAACACAAGAAACGAGAGGGAAATGTTTGCAAATGTTAAATTGGAAATGAATTTGAGCTGCCTATGTATACGTTGCTTGAGAAGCCTCAAACCTGAGCTCGAAAGTTCTGAACACACGATGCAGCTACGTCTTCTCCTCGAATACTACAGTTTAGAAGCTCTGATCTGGGGTTTGGAAGGTCCGAGATGATTTCATGTCTAGACTCTTCGGACACCTCATAAGCTCTGATATAATCTTCGGATGTTCCTGATTGTTCAGAGGTCCGATCCTAGGTTTCGAATTGGCCGATGTTTAATTAATCGTTTAAGTGAATAAAACAGAACTTGGTCACTCCAGAATCTTTACCGCACAAGGATGCATCTGCATGCAGTATTGTCCCTTTAACAATTTGGGTATATACTCCATTTTAGATCACCTGGAATGGAAGTCCTAAATTTTTTGACAGCATGCTAGAAATTGAGGATTAAGAGGAAAAGCAAATTCCAGTAACTCTGAGAACGGAAAAATTGTGTTCTATTTCATTAACCGCCAAAATCCTTTATATATATAAATATATATATATATACACAATTGGCGTGTAAGCTCACGTGCAGAAAATGGGGTAACAAATCGGCAAGTTTCAAATGAGTCGAGACATGCGGAATCTTGATAAGTCCAATCTGAAGATTTTCCCGCACAAGATGAAAATCGATCTCAATATGCTTTGTTCGTTCATGGAAAATAAGTTCAGAAGCAATGTGAATTGCTGATTGGTCATTACAAAAGAGCAGAACTAGTTCATTATAAGCAATGTTCATATCCTTGAGTAAGGAGAGAAGCTAAATCACCTCACAAGTAGCATTTGCCATTGATCGGTATTCGGACTCAACAGATGATCTGGAAATGGTTTGTTGTTTCTTGGATTTCCATGATATCAGGGACACAATAAGGAGAAAACAGAGCCCAGAAAGTGAACGTCGAGTATTTGGGCAAGCCGCCCAATCTTAATCGTAAAAGAAACTGAGCTTGAGTGTAGAATAGACCTTGACCAACTGATCCTTTAACATACTTCAGCACAGAGTAAACAGCATGCAGATGTGAGTTCCTTGGCTTGGGCACAAACTGATTAAACTTGTTTACAGAGTAGGCCAAACGTGGTCTCGTAATAATCATATACGAAGGCTTCCCTATTAGTTTTCGATACTCAGAAGGTCAGATAATAAATCACCATCTTCAGTGTTCAGTGTTCAGTTTGTAATTGGGCATCTAGGGGTTTGAATGAGGCTTACAACCAAGGCGATGTGTAATTGTAGGGCATAGTGCAGCTGACATATATAGATACCAAGAGAAGACCTTGAAACCTCAATATCTAGGACGTATGTCAAATCCCCCAAGTCCTTTAGTTTGAAATTATCATTCAGAAATGCCTTCAAATCAACTGCCGCTTTCTCATTATCTGTGGCAATGAGAGTATCATCTACATAAACCAATAATGCTATAAACACATTTCCACGTGATCGAGTGAACAAAGAATAATCCACATGTGAATGGGGTAAAATCCGACGCCAAGCAGTGTAGATGGAAAATTTGCAAATCATTGTCGCGAAGCCTACTTCAAGCCATATAATGACTTATGTAACTTACATAAAACGTCTTTAGAAAGAATCATCGATTGTCATTATCCTGGAGGCAAAGAAATGTAGACTTCTTCATCCAGGTCACCACGTAGGAAGGCATATAAACATCACGTTGAGTTAAAGACCAACCATGTATCGATGCTAAGGTCAACAATGCTCTCATCATGACAATCTTGGCCATAGTTAAGATTATTTTGAGGACAGAGGATGTATAGTAGAAGAAGAAGCAACAACATAGCAATAATAGAATTGTGATGAGAAGGCTTAAAGGTTGCCGATGTGCACGATCACTAGGATGGTTATTGGAATCACTGGTGAGATAAGCTAAAGTGTGTATGACAGGGACACTTCGTGCTGGTACAACTGTTTCTGAAAAAAGATCTGGGTGAACATAGGAGGATGAGTTATCTTGAGTGGAAATGTGTTCTCATGAAATATTACATCTCGAGCGATGTAGACTTCACTAGTAAGAAGGTTGACTTATATCCCCACGGATAACCAAGAAAATGGACTTTATTGCGTGAGGAGAGAAATGGTACGATGATTAAGAAGGGTTGAGGCATAAAACAAGCAACGAAAAACCTTAAATGAGAACATTTGCAATCGTGGTATCATATGGGCAAAATTAGGTACCATCTGTCTCAATTTTTGCATTTTTCTGGTGATATTAAGTACTCATTAATATTTTAAGGTAAAGTTGAGAACATCCTTATTTCATATGTTCAGTGTATGAATTAGTGATCAAATGTGATCTTTAATGAAAATCCCAACATGAGCTTATATGCTCCACACTCTAATTTCAATTGTATTTTGTCAGGTGAAATCGTTGTATCATATGTGCAAAGTCTTTGTTTGATTTTGGTATTTGTCCGGTGAAATTAGGTATTTGATGATGTTATAAGGTGAAGTTGGGAAAATCATTCTTTCATATTTTCAAGTTTATGAATTAGTGATAGAGGTGATCTTTAATAAAAGTCTCATCAAGAGCTTGTGATCCTCACTCTATTTTCAGCTATATTTTCATGTGTAATCATGATATCATAATTAGGTACGCTTTTGGTATTTTTTAGGCGAAATTAAGTACTTAATGATATTCTAAGGTGAAGTTGGGACATCCTTATTTAATTTGTTCAAGTGTATGAATGAGTGACCATGACTCGAGTTTGGGTCGAAATTTCCAACATTTGGTCTAGCGTCAGTTGGGTTGAGTAAGTTTTTTTTTGACTCGAATGTTTTTTTTGGTTGCATTTCGGGTATTATTTGGCTCCATTATTTGTCCCGAGTAATTAGGTATTTTTTGTTCAAATTAATGAACGAGTGAGCATCCATATTAAAATCCAACATGACTTTATAAGCTCCTCACACTGGTTTCAGGTACTTTAATATGAAATCGTGGTATATTATTGGCAAAATTTGGTATTATTATGCTCGATTTTAGTATTTTTCCAGTAAAAATCTGGCAGGTTATATTTGTAACAATTACAAATCACAACATAGAATAAAGACCGACTGTTAATACTAACATAATTAACATTGAATACACAAGCCATATCACAACCACCATGAGTATTGAGAAGTCTCTCATATTTAAACTAAAATGATTACAATAGTACATATAAATTTCACAAATGACACATTCTACCCGAGTCCCACATTTCTAAAGAGAGACAACCACAACAGATAAGCCTCTCAAAGTCTCACATATTACCACAAAACAGCCACTTAATTCCTTCAGATTTTTTACGGCTTTTCGACAGCTTTCCTTGGTTTTGTTTCTTAATTAGCCAATAGTTTTTTCCTGCACGACTTTCTTACAAATTTGACAATGTGAATGCCTGAAATAACTATTAAGATCTATTACAACAATAGAGGATTCACATAAAATTCAAAAGTTGTAATATCCTGTTTGTGATTCGAACGAAGTTTTTGTACCCAAAGCTGTTATTATTATTTGTAGTTCGTGCCATCTGTTTTACAGTTCAAGCTTGGAAGGAAATACAGCTTCCAAATTTATGCATTTAGCCCCTTTCATTTTTTCACTTTAATATTTTTACTATAATATGTTGATCCCTTGGGTGAGGATGTCAGAGTATGAACGAGTAACATTGGTCGAGTTTGGGTTGAATTTTCCAACATTTGGTCGAGTGTTTTCACAGTTGGGTTGAGAAAACGTATTATTTGTTCAAATTAATGAATGAGTGATCATGGTGATCATTCATTAAAATCCAACATGACTTTGTATGTTCCTCACTCTAGTTTAAGGTATTTTAATATGCAATCTTGGTATATAATGGGCAAAATTTTGTCTTATTACGCTTGATTTAGTATTTTGTAGTAAAAAAATTTTTGACAGGGTGTATCTGTAACAATTACAAACGACAACATACAAGAAAGAACCGACTGCTAATAATAACATGATTAACATTGAATAAACAAGCCAGATCACAACAACCATGAGTATTGAAAAGTCTCTCATATTTAAACGAAAATGATTACAGTAGTACATAGAAATTTCACAAATGACATATTCTACCCGAGTCCCACATTTATAAAGAGAGACAGCCACAATAGATAGGCTTCTCAAAGTCGCACATATTACCACAAAATAACTACATTAGTCCTTTAGATCTTGTACGTCTTTTTTCGACAGCTTCCTTGATTATGTTTGCTTAATTAGCCAACAGTTTTTCCTGCACGACTTTCTTACAAAGTTAGATGTCGGCATGCCATTCAAAAATATAAAATAACAAAAGATGACAATATTTAGTTTAACTCCATGCAACAATATCATATTGATGACTATTTAACTCAAACCAATTATTGGATTGGTTATTTGCATGTTCGTCTATTATGCCCTCGCCGATGACGACATCTCCCACATGTTGTCACACATTGTTCAACTTGAGAAGGTATCCGCTTAGTCATTCTATGTTTTGGCTGGGTACGGGTTGTAGGACATAATTATATCTCCATCATCGACATATCCCTCATGCATGTCAAATGTTGGAATCGAATTAATGATTCCTTCGTAAGCTTGTTGGTACATATGTATCTAAATACCCATCACAGAATTGATAAACCGACAAGGATGTTGCTTCTCTACAAGTACAAGCATGCTTGCACGCAAGCCTATAGATTCGCCAAGCTTGACATGAACAATGCCATGAACTCAAATCCATTGCAAAACTTTGTCACCATCAATGACCTCAAGCCGAGTTCCACAAGCCTTGTATACATTTAAGGTGCGAGATTTACTATGCACACTTGATACATCCTTCTCCTTTCTTCGACTTAGCTCTTGTGTGATGTTCATTATTTTCTCTATCTTTTCTTGCATCATGGTAATAATTTGAATGAATATATTATCTACCATAGTCACAATGGGTAGATATCGAACAGCTTTTACCCAATTGTTCCAACTTTCAGTAATATTATCATATCTTGATGGTGTGTATGCAGCCTTTTTCAACACAGACGACCAATGTTTTTTTATGGAGAGGATACCAACGCAATATCTACAATCGTTAACAACATTCATATAATAACCAAATTATAGAAAACTCAATAACAAATTATATATTAATAAATGATAAACCTACTTGACAAAGTATCCACCAGATGTCTCAAAAAATAAGCATGATGACTATCATGGAACAATGATTGAACAGAGTACTGAGATGCCGGGACATGTTTTAACGGTAGCAAAACCATTCACAATGAATCATTCTCTATCCACAGTTGCATATGGCAGTGAAAAAATATCATTATCTGCATGCTTATTCCTAATGTGAGTTCCGTCCAAAAAATTTATGGATGACATCCACTAATAAAACCAACAAGACATGCATGAAAACATAAAAACAATCCTTTGAATTTATTTTTCATCGGATCTATTTCAACTTCAGCGAACTTCTGAGATTTTTTTCTTTCACAACATGACAATACCATCGCAACTTATCATATGAGCCCCTTGCCACTCCCATGAATATCATGCATTGCCATTTCTTTTCCCTCCCAAACTTTATGATAATCAAGATGTACACCATAACTCTTTCAATATCCTTCATCATTGTACATGGAAGATATGACGGCTCTCCTCTTAATTTCTCCTTCACCACGTTAGCTACCCACGTTGAATTAACTTTATATCGACCTCTAGTCCACAAATTGTCATCCCCAGAACTATGAATTAAGTTGTATTTTATTAGGCCAAATGAATTGAATGAGTTATGTTTGGAGGCATAAATTCTCCATTCGCAATTTTTTTCACTACAAACAACTATAATCTTATCACTATCATTCTTTTTATAACAAAATGATCATGTTATGGCAACAACATACTTTTCAAACAATTCTGAAATCTCCGGCATCTTTAAATGTTTGACTTTCACAATGTATGCAATCTAATAATCTATAGATTTACTTAAAGTGGAAACTTCAAGCTTAGTGCATCCATTTGAAAAACATTATCATCATAATCAAACCCCAGTGTTTTAATGGAAAATAATAGAATTCATGAGGAACCGACTGAACTTCACGTAATGGCAATTTAACTTATAGTATAAACTATAAACCATATTATAAATATCATTAATTAACTAGTGTACACATTCAATCAAGAAAATAATACTAATGTATTGCTAAAAAATGAACAACTAGTGCAGTAGTTTCTCAATAATGCAAATGATTAACATTATATTCAAACCATAATAACATGCCAAAAAAATTTACCTCTGAACATTTAATTCAGACAACTATGGGGATTTATCATATTTCGGACATCAACACCCAAGGTTACAGTAATTTTCTCATGGAGAGCTGTGTATTGCAATACCACTGATTCGGTACTAATTTCATCACATTTTCACCCTAAACTGTGGAATATCTCTACTAGAGTTGTGCCATTAGGAATTGAAATCAAACAAAAACTATTGATGTATCAGCAAACTTCCAATGACTGAAAAATTAATGCTACCAGATCCGACTTCCATCATACAGTCCCTGTAACAAAATTTTTCTAAAAAAGGTTTAGTCATGTTTTTTTCAGCAAACTTTCAAAAAGGAAAAATTATCGCAAACACATTTAATAATATTTATTACAAGGAGCCGACGTTCATTTCATCCATTAAATTAGTTGTAAGCTCAGTACACAAGATTTGAAATAAGAATATAAAGAACAAATACATATGTAGACCACCCACTTTCACATGTTAGACTTGTAATTATAAAAATGGTGATACTCGAATTTCTAATATGAGCAAGAACATCATAATAGTGCTACAGATATTTGAGCAACAAGTTAATTTTGTTCTCCCCATCTTGTTTCACATGTCCAAAGCATGATAGGCTATCGATTCTACTTGCATTAGTATTCAGACATATTTGCTTGGATGTTGAACAACCTATACAAGGATCAAAGCAACTTCCCAACCATGGCTAGCAAACTACACAAGTTACACTTGCAAGGTGCATCGATAATATAGACGGAGCAACCTAGTGACATCTTTTGTATAACAGTTTCTTGAAATTGAGTACCAAGTGCCTACCATGTTCATTTCTATATTTGTTTTCTACATCAACCTTAGGAAAAAAATATTTGAAGTAAGAGTCACCAAAAACACTTCTCAGTTACAAATCAAAATGATCATAGTCATTTTACATTAAAAAGAAAAAAAACCACTAGCACTTATCACCAATCAACCAAAAATTTCAGAAATTTATATCATCTGTATTTCTCACAAACTCAAGGAATAAGGTATTCATACAAAGATTGCAAAAAAACCATTGCTTTACTGAAAGGTTCCCACAACGTTGGGGTCATTGTCGTCAACCGTTGCCGTTGAACCCTATTCATCGCCGGGGTTCGTCACGTTATAACAGTGGTGGAGGAGGTGTCATTTTTCCTTTCTTTTTCCTTTGGTTTTTTTATCTTTTTTTTTGTGTTCCTTTTTGTTTTTTGTTTTTTATTTTTTGTGTTATAGAGTGGGTAAAATGGTAAAAATCGAGAAATGGTGAGTGAGGCAAAAGATCGGTTTATGTCAAGTATCAAAACACAATTTTTTTTTGTGGGGACTGATTTGTAATGCATTTTGGGATAGATGGATTTATCTCTAATCATCCTGATGTAGCCAAATTATCTCAGCCGACGAGCTACCACCACCTCGAAAGCTCGGGACGTCGATCGTTGGGATTTCTTGTAAAGGTAGGACGATGCCTCGTGATTCCTGTAGCCACAGATCACAGGTCAGAGGGCGGCGGAAGTGTGTCCGGTGAAGTCCCTCCGATGCTTAAGCCAGACAGAGTGTATGAGAGCAAAAAGAGAGCGAGAGGGAGCATGCAAGCTGTGAGTGAGTGGATGCGTGAGTGTATCTGTGTATGAATGAATGAATGAGGCGTACCTGGTATTTATAGAGGGGTTAGGCGGTGGAGATGAGCATATCCTAGCAAATATTCGCCCACATCGGGTATCTCGGGCGAGATACTCCCCGCGATCTTTGGCGCAAGATCTTCTCCGTGATCCTCGGTGATCTTGTCGTATAAATAAGGAAAGACGTATCCGGGAGGGATTCAGGGAGACATGACGCTGTTCTTGGGAAACACTCCTGATCTGAGCACGGGTCCTTGGGCGCCTTCTCGACCCTAGCGGTGTAGGTCGGGGTCTGGAGCTTACTGCTCGATCCTCGGGTCCCGAGTTGGTGATAGGGGACATCAGAATTATCCCCCACCGCGAGTCCTAGACGAATGATTGAAGTATAGGATTGTGTATAACCGAGGTCGGGACCCGAGCTACAATCCACGATTCTGAGGAAAACCACGATCCTCGTGACGTCGTATCTCCACCGTTCAATAAATTATTCGTGGATGATCCGGATGCAGTTCGGGACTGTAGATGAACTTTGTGTTTTCTGAGGAGGACCACGATCCGTGTGAATTTATTCTCGGCCCTTGATTAATTTCAATCGGACGGCCAATATGAGTTCTAGCTTGAGGTTCAAGGAGTCGGTTCTGACCCGTTCATTGAGATGGAGATCCGATGGTCGAAAAGTTCCCCGAACTTCCTATAAATAGGTGATTTTTCCATTCATTTTTACCTTTACTCTTCTCTAGCGTCGACACTCTGCCAAAATTTTTACTCGCTTCCGAGCTGTTCTCGCTATCTCCGGACCTTTCGTAAGTTTTTCCAATTCGTTAGTCTTCTATAGAAATGTCTTCCCCCGACAGTAGCGTGAGAGTCACAGAGTCACTAGATTCTCCCTCACCTTCGGGAGCTAGGAACGAAGGTGATGAGGTCCCGAGCTCTATAGGACTTTATAGAGCTCAGATGCTTAGGATTGTCCATGATGAGGAGCAGCTTATAGCCCAGGGACGTCCCTGGTATGAGGTTAAGTCCTCTACCCTCAGAGAGTCTGATATATCTTTAGTTAAGGAGAAGGCAGGGATATCCGTGTTATAAAAGGTAGTAATACCACGTGTCGAGGCCCGAGCTAACCGTCCACCTTCCGGATTTCATACTTTCTATATAAATCAGATAGATAGAGGTCTTAGGTTTCCCATTCCTAAGTTTATTTCCCGTTTATGTAGCCACCTCGAGGTCAGTCCTAGCTAGCTAGCCCCGAAATCCTTTAGCTCTCTGCTTTCCCTAGGTATCTTGCTAAAATATATCAGGATCTCTCTCTCGACCTATACCTTGATGCGACTTATCCAGGTTAAGAAGTTAGGTCCTGGGAAATTTTATATCTCCAATAAGAAAGAGCTAGGGTTTCTAGGCGGTAACCCGAGCTCACACAAAGGGTGGATGAGTCGATACTTTTTTATTAAGCGTATCTCGAGCAGGAAAAACCCGTGGGGCTGTGATATGTCGTGGCGGGATGATGCCCATACTCTGTCTCCCTCAACCCCTGAACAGGCACCCGACCTGACCAATTTCCTTGAGGCTATGAGCAAAAAATGTTTCAACGCATAGGAGTTAATCGAGGAAGACCTCCTGTGTCACTTTAGTTTTAGTGGGAAAAAGGTTCAACTCGTCGGGGATTTAGGTATCTTCATTTGTCTTTTACACTGCTTTTATTTGCACCAAGATCTGGCCTGTTAACCCTTGTTTCATCTTTGCAGACGACAGGATGATAAAGGCTGAAACGATGAAATCCTTGAAGGAGAGAAGAGCCAACCCCGAAGGAACCTCCAGCTCTCACCGCTCGAGCAAAGGGAAGAGGAAGGCCTCTTCGGAGGGAGGGGAGAGGCGCAATAAGCGCCATAATGAAGAGAAGGCCATTGAACCTGCTCGGGCAATAGCCCCCAGGACCCGATCAACGAGCCAATAGGCACGGCGGAGAAAATTCTCGAGCAACAGTCTACCGAAGTACCCTATGTACTTCTGGATACCTCCGACATCTCTTTGGTGGCCAAACCCTCCGGTTCCATTTCGTTGGACTTCATGCGTCTCCTGGTTCCCGACCAGGATTTTGACTTGGCGAAGAAGACTCCCGACCTCAGAGTCTTTGAGGCCGCAAGCCTTCATTTTATGCAGGTGTGTACCAGCTCGGGATTTTACCTATTTATTCCATCGTCCTTGCTAACTTATTATTTCTATGTAGGCCTTGGTGTGGACTGGAGAGGCAGCGAATCGTCTCTCCCAAGCCCGGGATGAGGTCGTTATGACCAGACGCTATGGAGTGTTTGGTCATCATAACGACCTGTTGAAGCAGCTCGAAGAGATGCGAGCTCAAGAGGACAGGGAGACGGAGTCGCTGCGGCTCGAGCTAGAGGCCACCCGAGCTGATGTCCAATCATCCCGCTGGTGCAGTCTCTGGAAGCCAAAGTTCAACGTTTCAAGGAGGAAAGCAAGATCCTCCAGGCCAAGGTCGAGAAACTCCAAGGAGAGGCAACAAACTCTTGGCAGCTTGAGAAGGAGAAATTCCTACAGTCCAAGGAGTTTGATAGCCTGTGCTCGGGGAGAGCCTCTATCTTCTTTGAACAAGGTTTTAATGAGTGTCTGGCCCAGTTCAGGGCCAATGGCTGTTTCGAAGAAGAGCACCCAACTCCCTTCCTCGACGTTGAGCAAGCTCTGACAGACATGCCCGAGGAATCTGAAGAGAGCAGCTCGGGTTCAGAGGAGGCCCCACCGTCTTGATGTCTTTTTACTTCGATCTTTTGTACTTATTTTGAAGATTAATAGAATCAACTATTCACCTTTTACCTCTGTATATTTTACTGCGAGCATTGTCGTATATGTCCTTTCAATAACTGAGTGTGAAACATATTGACCCGAGCAAACCAAGATTAGGTTAACATATCTTAAAACGCAGAGTATATTCTTACCGAGGTAGCTTCGAGTCTTTATAATCGGATTTTAAGTGTAAAAGGGCGATATCCGAGGCAAGTTTTTTCGTCAACGTGGGTTTATACACCGAACTGACTGGATTTGTATGCTAACGAGAATTAGATTTAGGTGCCGAGCTGATCAAGCTTAGTTCTAAAGAGAGTTGGGCTTGTGTGCCGAGCTGGTTGGACTTGGTGCCAACGAGAGTTGAGCTTGTATGTCGAGCTGGTCGGGCTTAGTGCCAACTGTAGAGTAGATGCCCAACTAGCCAACTTGTGGCGTGTGGGTTCTTGTTGACTCTATGTAAAACGATCTTTATTTATGAAATTCACATTATTTTTTTGGCATTTTTTTATCTTCATTATTATGATTGCAATTGTTGGATAAAGACCTTGAATGCACTATAGTATATGTTAGATGTGATAGTGGATATGATGGCTATCATGAAACACATCTAATAGTCACTGTGTATTCTGAACATGTTCCTAGTCAATTGGGCCGTCCAAAAGAGGATAAGGGCCTCCTGAGCTTGAGACTAGCATCTGCGATGTGAAGTAACACGTTTCATTGGTAGGAAACATTGTGATGTTCTGAGCATGCAGATGGATAATGACCTGGTGATCTTATCGAACTACCCTCGTTCGGACTTTCCAATTGGTTACCATTTGTCGAGTGGATTAAGTCCGAGGTCTTGGTTGTACAAATTAGTACTCATTACTCGAAACGTCATTGAGACTCTACATGATAGTTGCCTCACTTTGACCCGTTTACCGACTCAGTTGGGGTCATCAGGTGGTGGGGTTGGGTGAGGTCCCAATGCATGTAGGAGTCGATGCTTCGTTGTCAAGGATTCATCGCTCGCCCTTGTGCGTGGATATCCTATGCTATCTGAGGAGATAATAGTGTGATAAATCTCTGGCCATAGTACTAGATGTGTTTTGGATAAATGGGTTTACCTAGTAACACATGCGATGTCACTATTTGATCTCCAAGATGTATGCATGGTTATTGGATCTCTAGCGACTCTCGATTTACCAATGGTCGTTGATCTGATCGGGATATGTGAGTTGAAAAGACTGTATTGTACGCTAACCATGACCGACTGGTTCTTGCAGGCACTATCAGTGATACCTAGGGGATTACGGGGCGATGTTGCTAGACGCTTTACCATGAACCATTGAGGTTCACACAAGTACTGGTTTATCAATTCTCGTACGAAAATTAAGCTCAATTTGTTGAGTATAGTAGGAGGAAGGATGGAAGTGTGACTTCCTAAAATTAAATAGGGTGAAAATGCAATTTCCTTAAGTTTGGACTAGTTTGATTATCCTTAAAGCTTATAGGGGCCTAACTGCTATTTTGGATTAGGTGGTTCGAAAAATTGTTTTCACATTATAATGCTCAGTTTTGTAAACTGTGTAGATCGGTCCGATCTGATCGTCGATCGGGATTATGATGGAGCCACAACGATGGACATGAAACCAATGTACACATGGGCCTGGGCCCGACCCGGGCCCATTAAATTGGTTTAAGTCCATGGAAAATTTATAAATAGGGGCCCTGGGATATTCATTTGAAACACACCAAAAG
Organism: Dorcoceras hygrometricum; assembly: GCA_001598015.1. NCBI lineage: Eukaryota > Viridiplantae > Streptophyta > Magnoliopsida > Lamiales > Gesneriaceae > Dorcoceras > Dorcoceras hygrometricum. The sequence goes on from KV005025.1 coordinate 20,985, forward strand.
CTGCTCAGCTAATATTTTCTCCCTTCCTCTCCTCCTCTCGCCGTCGTCGCCCGCCGCCGTCGGAATTTATTCAGACCACTCAAGCGAGGAGATTCCGTCCGTGAAACTTTCGTCGATTTTCTAGTGCAAACCGGCGAAGAAATTGAGATTTCGATCGTGGACCGGATTAGGAGGCCGTAGCTGTTCAACCATTGAAGTGCCAATTTTCCCGTGGAATTGGTCGGAGCCAGGCGCCTAGACGCCAGCAAGGTATATTCTAAACATTCTATGAATGGTTTTAATTAATTATATAGGTGTATTGACCATTCCTGGGCTCCAAATTTTTAATTCTTCCGTTGCACCCCGGGACGGGATCCGGATCCATCGTTGCGCCAACACCAACGAGAGTTGGGCTTGTGCGTCGAGCTGGTCGGACTTGGTGCCCACGAGAGTTGGGCTTGTGTGCCGAGCTGGTCGGGCTTAGTGCCAATGAGAGTTGGGTTTGTGTGCCGAGCTGGTCGGGCTTAGTGCCAATGAGAGATGGGTTTATGGTGCCGAACTGATCGGGCTTAGTGCCAACGAGAGTTGGACTTATGGTGCCGAGCTGGTCGGGCTTAGTGCCAATGAGAGATGGGTTTATGGTGCCGAACTGATCGGGCTTAGTGCCAACGAGAGTTGGACTTATGGTGCCGAGCTGGTCGGGCTTAGTGCCAATGAGAGATGGGTTTATGGTGCCGAACTGATCGGGCTTAGTGCCAACGAGAGTTGGACTTATGGTGCCGAGCTGGTCGGGCTTAGTGCCAATGAGAGATGGGTTTATGGTGCCGAACTGATCGGGCTTAGTGCCAACGAGAGTTGGACTTATGGTGCCGAGCTGGTCGGGCTTAGTGCCAATGAGAGATGGGTTTATGGTGCCGAACTGATCGGGCTTAGTGCCAACGAGAGTTGGACTTATGGTGCCGAGCTGGTCGGGCTTAGTGCCAATGAGAGATGGGTTTATGGTGCCGAACTGATCGGGCTTAGTGCCAACGAGAGTTGGACTTATGGTGCCGAGCTGGTCGGGCTTAGTGCCAATGAGAGATGGGTTTATGGTGCCGAACTGATCGGGCTTAGTGCCAACGAGAGTTGGACTTATGGTGCCGAGCTGGTCGGGCTTAGTGCCAATGAGAGATGGGTTTATGGTGCCGAACTGATCGGGCTTAGTGCCAACGAGAGTTGGACTTATGGTGCCGAGCTGGTCGGGCTTAGTGCCAATGAGAGATGGGTTTATGGTGCCGAACTGATCGGGCTTAGTGCCAACGAGAGTTGGACTTATGGTGCCGAGCTGGTCGGGCTTAGTGCCAATTGTCTATGGTTTACTGATCAGTCCCTAAGTTTTACTCCTCTAAGGGGTCGAGGCCATGTGGTCACACCAAGTAACCCAGAGTGCGGAATATTCCGTAAACCCATATAACGACAGAATCGTGTCTATGGTTTACTGATCAGTCCCTAATCTTTACTCCTCTAAGGGGTCGAGGCCATGTGGTTACACCAAGTAACCCAGAGTCTGAAATATTCCGTAGACCCATATTACGATAGCAAAAATCAGTGCAAGCGGAGTTTGAATGAGACAAAAATCTGAACAAAAAGGTGCTCGAACAGTAGACTTGAAACTGAACTTTCGAAATGAATATATATAATATAACAAACGGGATTAATAGCAAAAGCCCACTTACCATTTAAAGTCTTCGGGTGAAAATCGGGTAGTACAGAAATCTGGAAATTGGCGTACGACTTCTGCTAAACTTCGCACAATTGCTCGCAGGATTTCAATGAGAAATCTGGTAGCAAAAGCTTCTGAGCACGTCGCAATTTACGTAGGACTCTGGCTAAGAGGTTTGGCGTGAGTTTGTTGCTGTTCTAACTGAAGGATTTTGAATGGTGTGAGCAACTCTGTGGCCATCCTCTGGTATTTATAGGCGTAGAGGTGAGAAAGTCGAGCGTCCGCCATTAAAGGCTCTTAAATCCCTAACATTACGTCGACTGTTACACGCGCATGATTTACGAGTTTTAATTGGCCATTAATTCTCTCAATTCGACGGTTACTGCGTGAAATCTGCCTTGTACGCGTGAGAAATCTTTTCGAATTTCCACGGGTGGAGTTTCCTGTACAAAGAATCTTGCTTCGCGTCGAGAAATCTGAATTTTCGTGGAGAAGATGAAGTCTGCGTCGCTGCTGAATTTGCGTCGCTGCTGAACTTGCGTCTCTGCTGGTTTCTCTTCAAGCTCAACGACTGATCTTTAGTGTTAAGTCAAAACGTTGTCGTGTCAACTTATTCAAGCGACACCGTTTTGATATCGTTGTAAAGTACCTGCTGGTTATCTTTAAGTAACGCACCTGCTGGAATCTTGCAACAGCTGATTCAAGTTAACTGTAGCTACCTGCTGGTTTTAAATCATCGCACAAGCCATCTGCTGAATCTTTAGCGCGAAGGCAAAACGTTGTCGTATCGACTTATTCAAACGACATCGTTTTGCTATTGCTAACTTCAAGTACCAACTGCTGGTTTGCGCTGTAGCTTCCTGCTGATTGCTGACGTTACTGCTGATGTCATCATTGCTTAGCTCTCCAGCTGGTCTTCTCGCACCAGCTGATCTTTCTTCATCTGCTGATCATGAATGGCCAACTGCTGAATTCATGTCGCTGAATGTCCAACTGCCGAATTAACGACCCAACTGCTGAATTTCGACTACCTGCTGATTTTCGACCAGCAGCTTTCTAAAACAGATCTCTCCATCGCGCATGTAATTCGGCGTCGTTTTGCGCGATGCAGATCTCTAAAACAGATCTTAACAACGCTACTTTTACACGACGTCGTTTCCTCTTGGTCTAAACGCTGTCGTTCTGTGAGAATACGCTGTGTATGCTTGCGCGCCTCTCGAATTCAGATTTCTCCCCAAATCTGAGTTGACCATGTGAAATCTGGTTTGACCCGATTCCTTGTTTTTTTTTTCGAGTTTTCACAGGTCGGACTTAGTGCCCACGAGAGTTGGGATTTGGTTGTGCCGAGATGGTCGGGCTTATGTGCTCAAGTGGAAGAGTCACTCGAGGAGGTGCCAATAAGAATTGGGCTTAGGTGCCGAACTGGTCGGGCTTATGCGCTCAAGTGGAAGAGCCACTCGAGGAGGTGCCAATAAGAATTGGGCTTAGGTGCCGAGCTCCTTTCTTCCCTCAATCGAGCAACCTCCTCTCGTAACTTCCTGATCTCCTCAGATTATTGATCGGGTGGCGGGCGCGACTCAGGTCGGTTCGCCAATATCTATTCTACAGTAGTTGCTACCAGTTGAGCTATCTGAGAGTTCTCCGACCCCTGATACATACTATCCTTGTTGCTGATTTCTCCAGCACCCTGAGCTCTAGTCCTCTTTGATGACATCTTGTTTTTCTTCTTCTACATTTTCCACAAACGGCGTCAATTGATGTAGTCAAATTATCTCAGCCGACGAGCTACCACCACCTCGAGAGCTCGGGAGGTCTGTCGTTGGGATTGCTTGTAAATGTAGGACGATGCCTCATGATTCCTACAGCCACAAATCAAAGGTCAGAGGACGTCGAAAGTGTGTCCGACGAAGCTCCTTCGATGCTTAAGTCAGGCAGAGTGTATGAGAGCAAAAAGAGAGCGAGAGGGAGTGTATGCAAGCTGTGAGCGAGTGGATGCGTGAGTGTATCTGTGTATGAATGAATGAATGGGGCGTACCTGGTATTTATAGAGGGGCTAGGCGGTGGAGATGATCATATCCTGGCGAATATTCGCCCACATCGGGTATCTCGGGCAAGATACTCCCCGTGATCTTCGACGCAAGATCTTCTCCGTGATCCTCGATGATCTTGTCGTATAAATAAGGAAAGACGTATCTGTGTGAGATTCTGGGAGACATGACGCTGTCCTCGGAAAATACTCCCGATCTGAGCATGGGTCCTCGGGCGCCTTCTCAATCCTAGCAGTGTAGGTCGGGGTCTGGAGCTTGCTGTTCGATCCTCGGGTCTCGATATGGTAATAGGGGACATCACATCCCTTAAAAAAAATCATATTATTAATTTTCACAATCAACTATACAGTATGATCTGATAATACTGCAACGGATCTTGTTAAACATTGTTTTAAATGACCCAAAAATAAGTAATTATTTCATCATATGACAATTAACTATACGTCATATCTATCCTCTTCAATTTCACACATTAATATATAGCATTTTAATTTATATTTGTTTTTTAAAGGTTATAGTTATAATATTGATTCTCTCACTTCCGTATTATTTATATCGTTCTACTTAGTTAACGATTTTGTTAATTCTACTAAATAATGGTAAATAGATACATCAGAGGTAAATCAGGCCATCGACCAATACATCACAATAATTAAAAGAAATGTTGTAAATGTTCATAGAAGGTTGCACATCCCTCTTGTTATGAAGAGTTTGATATTTAGTTGGTCAAAATTTGGTATATGTAGAAATCGATATTATTTATAATTTAATCTCGATAATATATGAATACATCGAATATATAATGATGTAACCGAATTTTTCTCAGCCGACGAGCTACCGCCAGGTCAGGAGATCGGGAGCTTTGTCCTCGGGAATTGAGCAGGTGTTTGTGAAAGTCGATATATTTTCGATGGTGACCTGCAACCACATACACTGATTAGAGGGTTTCGAAATTTATTTCAGCGAAGCCCCTCCGATACTTAAGTTGGGTCGAGTTGGCGGGAAAAACAAAAATGTATTTAATGTTAAGAGCTTGTGATTTTTTGAATGTATGTAAAGTGAAACATACTTGTATATTTATCGGGGGGCTTAGCGTTGTTACGTTCATGTTACCCGACTAGTGATACGATTGAGCGGGTCTTACGGCTAAGATTATACCTGAGTTGATCACTTCTCCAGGCGATATCGTTGACCCGATTCCTCGAGACTTAGACCTAAATGCATATGTGAAGTGTACTATCAAAGTCGTAACTGTCATATTTTAGAGCATCGGATCGTGCGAGATAATAACGACCCTTCCTCGGACCTCTTACCCGAGCTCCCGATGTGTTGTGTCCAAAAGCATGGAGTCGTTGGTCCTCGGGTCCCAAAGTGCCATGTCGAGGTATCATATAATAATATTGGACGTCACCTAAACAAGATCCCATATAAATTAAACATTTAATATAATAGCTGAACTAATGTTGCTAATTTGCTCAAAATAAAAATAAATAAATAAAAACTTATTTGCGAAGTACAAAATCCGTTGTGGGGGTTAGCTAGGATAAATCGTTATTTCCTATATAGTTAAGAGGAAAATGAAGAGGCAGACAGAGGAAAAGAAAAACAGAAACATAGCAATCCATAATTTCTCTACTTACATTGGATGCTGTTAGATTAGTACAACTTTTGATTGTTCGAAAACCATAAGCTCAAAATCCGGTATGAACGGATCGTGTGATCGTCCCCAAGAATCATAAAAATCGTAAAATCCCTTAACTTCTGGGATTTTCACCATATCAATATAAGATGAATCTTTGTAGGATATTGTAATCCGGGCTTCTCTTAATTTCGATTATTCTGATCCGCCGTTTGATTTGGATCGAAAACTTTTGATGGGTCTGGGATTGCATTTATGATTAGATTTTGATTTATGGGCTGTTTTCCATTTTGGCCATCGCGCTTGTACCATGTTGATGATTTGTTATGTTTTATGATAATTATCCTAATTATTTTGTGGTGTTAGTGATTGAATCAATGTTATGTTTTTTTATAGTTGTTTTTATTAATATTAACTGATTGCTGATTTTTTTTTCCAGTTTTTGCTGTTGTTGGGATCGAGTGGCAGTGGATATTTTAATTGAGCTGATTTATTTACTAATATGATGATTAATGTTTATCTGTTTTAGCTTTTATATGATCTCTTTGATCGTTAATTTAAGAGTTTTGTATATGTATTGGGCTAATTTTGGCAATTGCTGATTTGAGGTAGGAAGAAGGCAATTCATTTTAGCTGTGTGAAATAGAGTGTGTTGAATGGTATGAACCATTTAATGACAATAAAACATTCTTATTTGCAGATTGCATATGGCATCAATGGTTGCGAAGGTTTGTAGCAGCTCATCCAGTCAAATGTCGGCACATGTGGTCCAAGAAAAAGGAAGTAGAAATAAGAGAAAGTTTCGAGTCGATCCCCCCTTAATCAACCCCAATGAGATCATGCCTTTGCAGCCACACAAAAGCGCGGGTTTTGAATTCTCTGCCGAGAAGTTGGAGAGAATCCCAAATCACAGGCATATGAATAAGTGTAATTTATGCGGTGTGAATCGAGATAGTTCCAATTCTTTAAAGCTTGATCTAGGACTATCTTGTGCATCTGTGCTGCCTGAGTTAGGAGTGGACCGGTCTAGGGATTTGGTAGAGGCATCACTCAACGACTATCAAGATGCTGATTGGAGTGAGCTTACAGAATCCCAGTTGGAAGAACTTGTTTTGAGCAATTTGGATGCAGTTTTCAAGAGTGCAATCAAGAGAATAGTGGCGAGTGGTTACAGTGAGGATGTTGCAACCAATGCAATTTTGAGGTCTGGCCTTTGCTATGGGTGTAAAGATACCGTATCAAATGTAGTTGACAACACGTTAGCGCTTTTGAGAGGTGGTCAAAGGATTGATAGATCGAGAGAACACTACTTCGCTGATTTTGAGCAGATGAAGAAGTACGCTTTAGCGGAGTTGGTTTGCCTTCTTAGAGAGGTTAGGCCTTTCTTCAGCATTGGTGATGCAATGTGGTGTCTCTTGATATGTGATATGAACGTGTCACATGCTTGTGCTGTGAACAGTTATCCTTCAAACAGTTGTCAGAGTGCCGCAGTTTTCAATAGGGATTCACCCTTACCTTGGCAATCCCTGTCAAGACAGGAGCTTAAAAGTTCTGATTTGCAAATTCCTTTTAGACAAAATTTTTGTGCTGCTAACGCTCACAACTACCCATCTCAACGAGCAAATCTTGATTCATTTTGCAGAAGGCCTCTATTGGTCCCGAGACAACCAGAATAACTAATGAACCTTCGGAGACAACCAGAATAACAAACGAACCTATATCGAAGCGAGAAACATCATATGTTTACAACAGACTTGTCCCTGATAAGGAGAGTCAAAACTTCACTTTTTTTCTTAATGACAATCCGTCGGAGAAGGAAAATCAAAACTCAATATCTGATCTCAATGAAAAACCCTTCAATGCTACTGGTATATCCCACACTACGGTTTCTGAGGAGAAAATTATAGGATGTAGAAAAGCTTCTGCAATGACTAAAAGAGAGTACATACTACGGCATAAGTCCATTCACTTTGAGAAACACCACTATCGTTTGCATGGTTCTAAAAGTACATTGAGAGCTGGGAAACTTGCTGGTTTTGGAAGTGGTTTTGGAGGTGAAGAGCTGGATAAGAGACTTAAAGCCGTGGCTGATTCTACTGGTGTAAATGCTAAGAATCCGACGTTCAAGATTGGCTGTGTGCCTCAGTTCTACAAGAATCATAATATTTCTTCAAGCAATGGACTTGCTTCTGTGCCTGCATTGGGACTGGAAATAAATAATCTTCCTTCATTGCCTAAATGTAGCGACTCGACGTCATTAACGACTGTCCCAGAAACCATGGCACTTTCATTTCCTGTCGCCGATACAGATCTTTCACTTTCATTGCCTGTGAAAAGCATTGGCAATCCAACACCAATCAGATATAGCACGCCATATTATAGTTATGGTGGTAATGTTAAGTCTCTTGCGAAATGGATTCCACTAGACCGGAAGGATGAAATGGTTATCAAACTTGCTCCAAAAGTTCAGAAATTGCAAAACCAGCTACAAGAATGGACGGAGTGGGCAAATCAGAAGGTCATGCAAGCAGCTCGTAGACTGAGCAAAGACAAAGCCGAGCTCAAGACTCTGAGGCATGACATGGAAGAAGTGGAGTGCCTCAAGAAAGAAAAGCAAATATTGCAAGAGAACACGATGAAAAAGCTTTCGGAGATGGAAATTGCGTTGTTTAAGGTTAGTGGGCAAGTAGAACAAGCTAATGCTGCGGGTTGTAGGCTTGTCGTTGAGAATGCTGCATTGAGGCGGGAAATGGAAGCTGAAAAGTTGCGAGCTGCTGAATCAGCTGCAAGTTGCCAAGAGATGTTGAAGAGGGAGAAAAAGACACTGTCGGAATTTCAATCTGGCAAGAAGCAGAAGAGTATTTTACAGGAGGAGCTTGCAGCTGAAAAAAAAAAGATGATGCTGATTCAACAGGAGTTACAGCAGGCCAAAGATGTAAAGGATCAAATTGAGGTATATTTTTGCATCCCTGAAATGTGATGATTATGATTTTTTTCTGAAGACCTTCTACAAAATGCCGCATTTATAAATCGGAAGTTCTTTGAAAAAGCTAAACATCTGATTAAGAGAAGATAGTCATTAAATATATTTTATGACCTTTATAGTGATATGCAGTTATATCCGGTTTCATACCATATTTTTGTAAGTACGTTGCATATATAAACATATTTGTTTCAGATTCTTATATTTCCATGTGTTAGCAGTGGACCATAGTGAACATTTGATTTTTGCTCAGTGGGGGCAACTTGAGTCGCTGATGCCAATCAGATGTTTTATTGGAGTTACATAATAAACCTGTTCTATCTAACTTAAATGGACATAAAAGAATGTTAGCTGATCTTGTGGCTTATCTAGGAGATTGAAAACTAGAAATTAGTGTGTACAGCCTACCTTTCTTGCTCTGGAATCAAACTATATAAGCCAATTAATCTTGTTAAGAAAGTCATCAATTCAGGACCTACCGTAAGACAATAAAAGCTTTTATTTACAAGTCTATAGTAAGTTCACATAACAAATCGTGACATCACAGGCAAAATGGCTTCAAGAAAGGAAAGAAAAAGATAACTTACTTGCACAAGCCAGTGCATTTAGGAAAGCAAGGGAATATGCTGAAGCCGCCGCAAAATCCAAAGAGGATGTTATGAAGTTGGAAGCAGAAACCAATCTTCAGAAGTGTGTAGATGATATCGACAGGCTAAAGATAGAAATTTCCCGTCTGAGAATAAAATCAGACTCATTCAAAATAGCTGCTCTTAGGAGAGGAATAGGCAGCACCAATGCCAGTAAACTAACCGACTCTGAAAATACTCTGGCCCTTGAAGCTTCTGCTGTGTCTCATGTACCAAAAGTTACAGCGGCTTCATATTTCCAAGATTTCTCTGGAAATGGAAGTGTGAAACGTGAACGGGAATGTGTGATGTGCCTATCTGAGGAGATGTCTGTGGTTTTCCTCCCGTGTGCACATCAAGTGGTCTGCAGGACATGCAATGAGTTACATGAGAAGCAAGGAATGAAGGACTGCCCTTCTTGTAGGAGCCAGATCCAGCGGCGTGTTTGTGTACGTTATGCTCACCATTAAATTGTTTTTAAGAATGTGATAGCTATCTTGATAATGATCTGTTGGAAAAATTACAAATATATCTTGTCAGTGATGACATTTTTTGAGAGTTGAGAAACATAAGATCGCATTTTATGATTGTTATATAATGCGTCAGGAAGGAAAAGAGTGATCCTGCTTGAAGTCTGGAATTGTATTATGCTGGTTTCCCTTTTCACTGAATAAACTGCCTGGTTTCTCTTATTAGTGCGAAGTGTTGAATTTTATGATATGCAATGCCATTTGATTTTGATCTAATGACAATGCTGGTAGGTATAAATTAATTAATGGACAATTGGAATTTAAATGAAAATTATAAGAAGATTTGTATATAATGTGAAATTTATGAAATAAATGTTAATATTACTAATAGGTTTATGCTATATCCTTTTCTGATCTATAATTTAGTTACAGCAAACTAATTAATGATTACACTAAGAAATCAAAACAAAATCCCTCGTGAACTTATTCCTTACCAAGATAGTCTTCCAGTAAACACTGTATCCACTTTTCAATATGAAATGCCCTTAAGATCAAGTTGAGCTTGAAGCTGAGGTCTGGCTTGAAGGATAGCCTATGCCGTTGCGTTTATTAGGGAGAATAACAAAGATGGAGCTAGAAACCGCCCCTATAACCGGAGGCAACACCATCAACAGAATCTTCTTTGTAGACTCAAAAGATGGATAGAAGCATGCAACTGTGTTTGGGTCCAAAAGGGCTATGACAGAAAACACAATCAACGAGAAAAACCCGTGTACAAAATCCGTGAACCGAAGTTTATATGATGAAAGGTCTTGAGATGATGAAGAAGCCCAGAGGCCTTTTCTTGTCACAATCCCATAGTGTGTATTACCTTGGCTGTCTTTGTAGCTATCGGTAAACGAGGCGAAGCAGCAAGAAAGGCCACACAAGACGACCAGAATACTTGAAAGGTACTTGTGGATGGTGTCGCACTGGCCGTTGTTGGTTAACACAGGGTTGAGAAACTGGTACAGGAACACTGTGCCTGTGGGAAGGAGTTTGATGAGGTTCGCGACTCCTGTTAGTGTCGTCTGTGTTATGGTTTTGGTTGAAGTTGTTAACAGCGAGTCGCTAGCATTTGACATGTTTGTAAATCCACAAAGACGTACGACTTCCTTTGCCCCGATTTCGTGAAGCTTTTGATTATTTGGTGATGATTTATCTGGCTTGATGTGTAGTTGTGTTGAGCAAGGGTCGAATTTATACATGCAGTTTGTTGATGAAGGGATATAGACGTGTTGCTTTGAGGAGTAGAAATTCTTATTTTGTTGCGCTCGGCTGTCTGTTTGCACTGGTGGAGCATTCAAATATATTATCCGTTGATTTAAAAATATTTGAGTTGCGACGTCACGTCTAAGTAATTAAGTATTTTACCATGTGTAAGTAAAAATATATAATAATTGCCATGTTTAAATTGTCAGATAATTTTTTAAGATTACCGTCTCCTCATATACGTAAGCTTTATGAATACCAGTAACCGTAAGCATGAATCAATATGTTTCCTAAAATATTTATTTAGTAGTATACAATGCAACGTCTCCGACGGTTTGTTCTTTTTTTGTGAGTAAGAGATAATAATAAAAAAAGTAAAAGAATAAGGTAAGAGTACCTTTGGAAATTTAGGAAATTACACCATGACACCAAAAAAGGGTCACCCTGTGGTCCAAAATTCTTTATTAAATAGTATACAGTGGTAAATCTCTGTGCATGCTATGACTATATATATAAATTAGTTTGCTTGGCTCAATATTTTTCTTTGTTAAGTATTTTCAGTTACGTTCAATAATTTCTGATAACATTGAGGAGATTGTAGTAGAATTATTTGAAGGTTATTGATAAGATTTTTTAATAATTTACTTAAAATATTTATCATTAAACGTATAATTTTTTTAAAAAAAGAACTCACAGTGTTTTAAATTCTTTTTATAAAGCTGATTTGATCAATTTATATCGATACCTCAACACCAAGATGGTTATTCTAAACAACTCATCCACTATAACGTACCATACAATTATCTAAGTTGATTATTTTTGTATGTTTTTGGTTTAATATTTTAGAAATGGTATATATTGGGGTGTAGAGAACTTACATAGGTTTAACTTTTGGGATTAAGCTTAGGCAATAAATAGAAATACAGTTGCGTTTACCTTGGGACTCAAGATTATAGCGCCAGATCTAGCTGTTTCGTTTTCAAATTGTGTAAAAATTTCATATTTGCATTTCGGATCAGGGTAAGCATATATATATAACCTGATATAAGCATATTATTTAGGTTTTGAAGGTTTTAGTCATCTAACTATGTATAAATAATAATCATAAATTTATATATATATATATATATATCGGTGTGGGTTCGGGATGTGGGTACTACTACTATCCTTAATCCTATTTGATTCGAGGATTCCAAAAAATCCCGTATCCAGCGGGCCCCAAACCTGATGGGAAAATTGTCACCCCTAGATGCATCTACGAGAAGTCGGGTAACATGATATTGTTTCGATGATGAATTTATATCTAAAGTTTGAAATTACATTATAAATTTTTATTTTGTTCTTTTAAAAATCCTTCAACAAAGAATATTGTTATAACTTTTTCGCGGGTGTAGAAGATTATATATGCATGTAACTTTCTTAAAAGTTACATATAAAATTTTAAAATTTTATGTGATCGAAGAGAATGAACATATTTATTCTTCTTCGTTATGTCTATATAACGGAATATGTGTGCACCAATGTAATATTATTAAGATTGTTTTACCTAGAGTTTTTTTCCATACGCAAAATGCTAATGCTAAAAATTGAATATAGTTCCTTAAACGTATTTAAGGGGTTACCAACTAATCATATTGAACAAATACCAAACATTCATATTTCTAACCAACCAATCTTTAGATAGATACGCCTATACAATAAAGTGAAGTTTAAACAAAACAATAGTGATATTCCAAGTTAAGAAACAATAAGGATCTTGAATTTAATAATAAAATGTTTTTTTGACTATTAAATTATTGCATGAAGATCTTGGTGGACATTACTTCTATCATCAGTTGCTAGTAGAAAAAAGGGCATCTCATTAAGTTTTACTAGCCAGGCTATCTCAAGATAATCAGAAGATCTGTTTATCAAGCTATCAAGTACACGTGCCTACAACTTTCATGTTCATCACTCTGCCTAAAAATCGACGCATCGAGAGTAATAACTAAGAAAAAGGAGACTAGGAAAGCTTGAACTAGCCAGTTGACTCAGTATTGGAATCCGTACGGTCATGCAAAACTTTTCGTCAACGGGAATGTGAGAGTTTCAATTTCAAGAATCATACATGGCATTTCCAAACAACTATATTCTTCTTATATAATATTCATATAATTATTGGAAATCATAAATATAAAACTTTCATCTTCAAAACAGGAGCCTTTTTGATGGAGATTAAAAGCATGAACATATTGGAAAAAGAAAAACTAGTTGAAACGAGAGCACTAAATTACATAAACAGTTATTACGATTTGAAAAAAAAAAATTCAATTGACTTGAGCCCTTAACCATAAGAAAACTAGTCTGAAGATTATCGTCAAATAATAATATAGCAAAATTATGCAATAATAAACTTTCGTTTTAAAAAACCAAGGGATTTTATATTTCTATCCAAATCAACAAAGGTCATCAACTCATGAAAATAATAAGATGCGGTAAACTAGATGCAACATGGAACTTGTTGATGGAAGAACAATAGAACTATTTTTACATCTCTCTTTTTTTTTAAAATTAAGGAGGATATTCCAGTGGCACAGATCACGAAACAGTACGATTTACGATCTAAGATAGATTAAAAAGCTTAGGGCCAAATCACTAAGCATGAGAACTAGATGTTCAGATCAAACAAGATGATTTACAATTGAGTATAGTACATACACAATATTGTAATAACAAAGGCTTGCAGCTCAAACGACTTCCATTAGAAAATCAAGCTATGTAAGTGTAAACGGATCAACTAAGTGGACAGTTAAACATAAGCTTGACGATCGCTATAATGCCTTGATTTCGTTGTATAAAAAAAGTAATTGTTGGGCTCTAGGTGTTGGATTATAACTTTTCGAGCAATTGTAACTTGTCTTCCAGTGATATATTCATCCTCTTCTGATTGCGAAAGATCGTTTGAATGCACTAGTTTGTCTCATGTTTGAATGAAGTTAAAGATTTGGGAGTACTTATCTCAAGTTTGATACTTACTTCGGCATTGAAGGGCATGAGATTAAATCTTCGGAAATTCTTGATTTATTCGATAGATCTGATCTACCGTTATGATATTTGATCCAATGATCACTCAAAGTACTTTGATCTGGTATACTTTGAATCGATATAACTGGATTAATGTACTCTCATTTGATAGAGTACCACGGCTGATCCGAAGATCTAGTTTTCCGAAGATCTAGTTTTCATCTGGTAAAGTACCTTAGCTTTGATCCGGCTCAGTTGTCAACATAAAACACTACTATTGTATTTTGATGCTATAGTTGTGATTTTTTAAATATTTTTCCATCTCTATTTGCTATCCCAAAAATCTTACCTAGTACAAAATTTGATATTATGAGGAATTGGTGTTATATGTGATCAATTGCTGCCACTTTTAATAAAATTATATGTTATTGTAATTGAGGGAAAGGCAAGGATCATCGAAGGAATGATAGAACAGAGCAATGTTCTGGATTCTGTGTCACTATATCAGATTTGGAAGTGTTGTTGGATATGGAATATATTTTTGGTCAGTTACAGGTTGGTTGACAGGAGGAACCGGTTGAATTGGAAGTTACATGATGCATTAGAAGGTCACACTATAAAAGGGCAAGAAGTGTGATGAAGAAAGTAACGGATTATCATAATTCAATTCATCCAATCCTGAACCAAGAAATCAGCCAGAAGAACAATAGAAGCCTGCAGAATTCAAGAGAGTTCCTGATGAATGTTGAGTATAGTATAGGAACTAGAGTGAGTTGGTACATGTATTGTTCTGTAAACTGATTGTGATTCATTGAGTGAAGGCTCCCGTGGATGTAGGTCATTTTGGACCGAACCACGTAAATCGTTTGAGTTCTTGTTGCTTTTATTTGCTTGACAATTGCGATGTGTGTGCTGGTAAATCGTGTGCATGGTGAAGTTCTGTGATCAAATTAATTCCAAGATCAAACATACACAAGTTTTCTTGAACGAAAGAAGTGTCAAAAAGATCATTTGTACAACAAAGTGGTATCAGATCTTTCAGACTTCTTCTTGCTTCAAGAATGGCCACGAAAATTGAAATGGAACGATTCAATGGAAAAACAGATTTTGGGCTATGGCGCAGACGTATGTATGCGATTCTTGTACAGCAGAAAGTCGCCAAGGCTTTGGGGGGTGAAAAGAACTTACAAGATTCACTCTCTACTGATGAGAAGTATGAGAAAAGGCTTTCAGTACAATCACACTGCATCTAGATGATAAGGTTATGCGTGAAGTGGCATCTGAAAAAACAGCAGCTGGGATATGGCTTAGACTCGAACAACTCTATATGACAAAATCTCTCCAAGACCGAATTTATCTCAAAGGAAAATTCTTTGTATACAGAATGAGTGAATCCAAGTCCTTAAGGGATAACCTTGATTAATTCAATAAGCTGATACTCGATCTTGAAACTATAGGAGTTAAACTTGAGGAGGAGGACAAGGAAATTATCCTGTTGATCTCTCTCCCTAAATCATATGCGACCTTTGTCGAGACCCTCAAGTACTCCAGAGACTCATTATCCTTGAATGATGTTCAGAGAGCACTGAAATCAAAAGAGTCAAATACACAAGCTGAGAAAATTGAAAAAACCAGTGGAGACACACTAAATGTGTCAAGAGGAGATCTGAAAAAAGAGAACCAAGGACTAAGAATAAAAGCAGATCAAGATCGAAAAATTGGGTGTTTAAGTGCTTCCATTGCCACAAACCAGGACATGTGAGGAGAGATTGCCCAGAGAGGAAGAAACTGTTGGGGAACCGTGGCGGATCCGGATCACGCCTCCAGGCGAGGCAGCGGAAGAACAAAAATGGGCCGGGAGACGATCAATACAATTCAAAACATGCAAGCTATGAACCATTCATAGGGTGTTTTAGTTAATTACCTTGCTGGCAACTCGTGCCTGGCTCCGACCAGTTTCGCGAGGAAACCGGCACTTCACGGTAGGCGGCGGTAGATTACGTCAATCAGGTCCACGACCGGAAGGGAGAATCCTTTGTCAGCCTGCACTAGAAGGCCTGATGAGATCGGCGCGGACGGATTCTCCTCGTCAAGTTGGCCGGAACAAATTCCGGCGAAGCAAGGCGGCGGCGACGACGACTTTTGAGGAGAGGAGGGAGGCGGCCACTAAGATGCTAGGGTTAGGGTTGTGAGTAATTCTGATTGATGTGTAATGATCAAAGCCTCCTAAGTCCACATTAAGTAGACAAGCAATAGACTTGGACCGGCCCAACGGGCCCGGGTCCAATGGATGAACATTCGGTTCATCCCTATCACCGTGACTTCATCGTAACTCCGATCGCCGATCAGATCGGACCGATCGACTCAGTTTCTAAAACTGAATACTATGATCTGAAAAACCATTTTTCAGAACCCCAGTGCAAAATGACCGTTTTGCCCCTCAACAGCGAGAAATCACGATTTGACCCCTGTTGACTTTTGGGAAGTCGCACTCCCCAAAATCCTCTTCTCATGCTCAACACATTGAGCTCAGTATCCGCGCGGGAATCTCGAATCCAGTACTTGTGTGACCCTCAATGGTTCAGGGATACAGCTAGCCGTGGGCCCACAACCATTGTGGCTCCGGAATCACAATTCCGGACTTGCCCATCGGATCATGGTAAAAGCGTTAGCAAAATTGCCCCATGATCCCCTAGGTATCACTGATAGTGCCTGCAAGAACCAGTTGGTCGTGGTTAGCGTACAGTACGGTCCTTTCAATCCATATATCCCGATCAGATCAACGACCATTGGTAAATCGAGAGTCGCTAAAATCCGATAGCTATGCATACATCTTGGAGATCGAATAGTGACATCGCGAGTGTAACTAGGTAAACACATTTACCTAAAACACTTCTAGTACTCTGGCCAGAGATTTACACACTATTATCCCCTTAGATAGCATAGGATATCCACGCATGTCTGCGAGCGGTGAATCCTCGACAACGATGCATCGACTCCTACATGCATCGGGGTCTCACCCAATCCCGCCGCCTGATGACCCCAAGTGAGTCGGCAAACGG
The DNA here is from genome assembly GCA_001598015.1 of Dorcoceras hygrometricum. Taxonomy (NCBI): domain Eukaryota; kingdom Viridiplantae; phylum Streptophyta; class Magnoliopsida; order Lamiales; family Gesneriaceae; genus Dorcoceras; species Dorcoceras hygrometricum. Next base: position 37,748 of record KV005025.1, read on the forward strand.
GTCAAAGTGAGACACCTATCATGTAGAGTCTCAATGACGTTTCGAGTCGTGAGGACTAATCAGTACAACCAAGACCTCGGACTTATCCACTCGACAAATGGTAACCACTTGGAAAGTCCAAACGAGGGTAGTTCGATAGATCACCAGGTCACTATCTATCTGCATGCTCAGAACATCACAATGTTCCCTACCAATGAAACATGGTACTTCGCATCGCAGATACTAGTCTCGAGCTCGGGCGGCCTTATCCTCTTTTTGACGGTCCAATCGACTAGGAACTTGTTCAGAATACACAGTGACTATTAGATGTGTTTCATGATAGCCGTCATACCCACTATCACATCTAACATACACTTTAGTGCATTCTAGGTCTTTACTCAACGCAATTGTTAATCATCATACAACACAATGAAAGTAAAGAATGTCATATAAATAAAATGCGAATATCATATATAAAGATTGTCATATACAAGAGTCTATAAACCCACACGCCACAAGTTGGCTAGTTGGGCATCTACTCTAACAGATAATATATTTCAGAGCAGGGCAAAATAAGAGATTCCCGAACAGAGCAGAGAATAGATTCCCTAGCAGGACAGACAACAGATTCCCGATCAGGGCAGAGAACAGATACCCGAGCAGGACAGGGTAAGAGATTCCCGAACAGAGCAAAGAATAGATTCCCCAGCAGGACAGATAACAGATTCCTGATCAGGGCAGAGAACATATTCCCGAGCAGGACAGGGAAGAGATTCCCGAACAGAGCAGAGAATAGATTCTCCAGTAGGACAGATAACAGATTCTCGATCATGTCAGAGAACAGATTCCCGAGCAGGGCAGGATAAGAGATTCCCGTGCATAGCAGATAATATATTCCAAAGCAGGGCAAGATAATAGATTCCCGAACAGAGTAGAGAAGAGATTCCCTAGCAGGACAGATAACAGATTCCCGATCAGGGTAGAGAATAGATTCTCGAGCAGGGCAGGATAAGAGATTCCCGAGCATATCAGATTTGGTGCCAACAGATGTTGGGCTTTCTAGTGCCGAGCCGATCGGGCTTATAAGTTTGTTCTAATAATGCTCAGTTAAGGACACAAACCAAGGAGAGTGAACGCAGAAAAAACATCTTTTGATCGGATCGACTTATTTCCAAAAGTCAATCTTTGATCAAATAGAGTAATTGCAGAACAAAATGAGAACTGACCTAAGTTTAGATTTTTCTGTGGTTGATTGATGTTCCAGTGTCATCAGCCTCTTCCTGTCTCATCAGTATTTTCGCAGAGAATCCGTGTAGATAGAGATTATTGACCTCTGGTTGTCGATATCATCAGTTGAGTAGTTCATACTGCTGTGAGGCCCTCGTGCTCGGGTTCTCGGGTTCTCCTGCCTCCCGGCATCTGGTCCTTATGGGTGGTCTATCTTGTTTCTTCTATTGTCGTTTCCCACAGACGGTGCCAATTGATGTAATCGAATTTTTCCCAGTCGGAGAGCTGTCACCACGTCAGACCGTAAGGTCGGGAGGTCGGGAGATCTGGAGATCTAGCCTCGGGGGATGAGCTGAGGAAGATCTGGAGGTCTGGAGGTCTGGAGATCTGGAGGTCTGGAGATCTGGAGGTGTGACCTCGGGGGATGAGCTGAGGAAGATCTGGAGGTCTGTAGGTCGGGAGCTCAGGAGCTCTGTCGTCGAGGGATGAACTCAGTGAGATCTTTTCAACGACTTGCAACCACAGACCCTGGTCAGAGGGCGTCGAAAGTGTTTTCGACGAAGCCCCTCCTATGCTTAAGTCAGCATGGGTGGTCGAGAAGATATAGAGACAGCAATTATGAACACAAAGTAGAGAGCTTGTGCCTTTTTGAATGTCCAGCAGAATGGAGCATACCTTGGTATTTATAGAGGGGCTAGGCAGTGGAGATGAGCATATCCTAGCGAATATTCTCCTACACCGGGTATCTCGGGGATTTTATTATTATTTTTTAGGGGAACCCATTTTTCGTCTATATGGGCTGTTTTATTGGATTTTAAGGTGTTTTAAAATATGAGGGGACTTTGATTTCGAAAATTTGATATTTCTTAAGCCAAGTTATGAAATTTGATTAGCTTTTTAATTAATGGAGGGGCAAATCTGTTAAAATCATTTTCTTTTCTTAATTAAATCTGTAGGGGTCAAACTTGTCACCCCATTATTTTCAAAACACAAAATTTCTCTATACCTAGCCTCCTCCTATTTTCCATAGCCGTCCCCTTCCCCTCAAAGCATCCCCCTTCAAAAATTGGTGAAGTTTGGTGATCCAAAGGCGGTCGTGCCCCGATCTCGTGTCTACAACATCGGTAACTCGCAGATCTAACTTTCCTACAAACCAGGCATGTAATATCTTTTTTTTTCTCACCATTTAAGCCATATTATGATGTTTTAACAAAATTATGCATGAATTGAATGTGTTCTATTCAAATCTATACTCCCTTGATCGTATTATCTAACTTTCCTACAAACCAGGCATGTAATATCTTTTTTTTTCTCACCATTTAAGCCATATTATGATGTTTTAACAAAATTATGCATGAATTGAATGTGTTCTATTCAAATCTATACTCCCTTGATCGTATTTCATGCATGACACACGACCTTACTCACGATTTTGATTGTTTCTTGCATTGCTTCGGTTGAGGGGCTGCTCCCTGGTTGATGGATCGCATTCAGGTGGTTCATGGTGGTCCTAGAGAGGGCTAGAGGTGGTCCATATAGGGAGGTGTTGGATCTGTTTTGACAGATCCTAATTAAGTTTTGAATTACACAAAACCTGTTATTGTGTTTCTAACAATTCTACTTGAGTTTACAGATTCTAGCTATCGAAGAAAACGATGAACAGTCGAAGAATCTGTCCAGCCGATGGTTCACTATATAAAGATTCAGCAGTTGGTTTGGTGTTCATGGAATCGACAGCTGGATTAAGTTTGGAGACATCCAAAGTTGAATCAGTTGTTCGTAATCAGGCGGAGGCCAAGATTGAACCAGCTGAAACACAATAAATCAGCTGGAACGATGACAACCAGCTGCAAGCGCAGTGAACCAGCTGGTACATGAGTTGAGAAGCGCGCTGGAGAAATACGTTGAAGAAGAAGATTCCAGGCGCAAGTTACTGTTGACGAATCTGTTAGCAGTCGCATTTATAAGTACTGTTGATGAATCTATTGACAGTCGCTATTCAAGAAGCGCAGAAGAAAATCGCAAGCTGGAGCTGGAGCGATGAAGAAATCAGCTGGAGCGATAAAGTGTAGATGACATCAGCAGTGACGTCATCATTCAGCAGGAAGCTACAGTGGAATAGAATCAGCAGAGAGCTTCAACCAGCAGTTGATATTTGGAGTTGGAGCTGCAAAACGATGTCGCGTGAATAAGTTGGAACGACAGCGTTTTGCATTCGCAATGAGAATCAGCAGATGAATTAGCGTTGATGATGTCATCGGTGATGTCATCATATTCAGCAGATGGTTTGAGAGAGCAGTCGCAAGAATCAGCAGGAAGCTTGTGCATCCAGACGCAAGAAGAAGCGACGTCGTAGAGGAGATATCCAGTCGCAAGCTACTGTTCATCAGCAGATGCTATTTGGAGAAGGAAGAGTTTGCGTTGTTAACCAGTCACAAGATCCAGTCGCAAGCTACAGTGGATCCAGTCGCAACGCAAAGATTTCCAGACGCAGTGTTTGAGCATCCAGACGCAAGAAGATAAATCTATTGTTGTTGAAGAAGATTCAGGCGAAGCTATTGATAAACCAGACGCAAGCAACAGCAGCATCCAGTCGTGAGCTACAATGAATCAGCTGTTGCTACGCATCCAGTCGTTGGGAAATCCAGTCGCGAGCTACAGTATCCAGTCGACGAAGATTTCAGCAGAAGATGAATCCGGTCGTAGTGATATACCAGCAGCGAAGCAGTTGACGATTTACGAGAGCTGAATGTCAACTGCTGAGCTCAATTCAAATGGCGAAAACGACAAGAAGCCTGCAAAAGAAAAGGACGCAAGTACTGTTCCCCTGTCGGTACTTTACAAGACACATTTCAAACGGGAAGGAGTTGTGTCCAACGGGAAGAAATTCTACAGAGGCTTTATATACAAAGGCAGCGCCATTGATGAAGTCGTCTTGGGTATTAGAGACGTTGGTGCAACTACAATACTGTGGTAGAAATACTTTGAATATACAGTGCACCAACAGAGGGAAAAATGAACAGATAGACGAAGCAATCGACCGCCATTAGAGAGGAGCTTTCACGAGAGTTGATTGCTGAGTCTAGATTAGCTTGTTAGAGCAATTCCCTAGTGTGTGAGAAAAACAGAGAGTTTGAGAGCTACATTGTATCAATCTCACACACCGAGATTCATTCACATCTATTGGTGAATGAATCTCGAAATCTTTCACAGTCCACGTCCAAGCACGAAGACGTAAAACTCATGTGTATGTAGTCAGTCACACAGTTGAGGCTGTTGTTCATTTGTGGAGTCTAGGAGTTCTCACAGCTGCTGGTTGTGGGATTGGGTCTGTACACGCAGTTGTAAGATCAAATCTTCTAGTGGAGCCTTCCGAGGTGGAAGAAGGGGAGATGTAGAACATTGAAGTCCGAACTTCCAGAAACAAATATGCTGTGTTATGTATCGTGTTCTTTATTCATTCAGCAAGCATTTACTTTAGCATTGCACGTTCACATTTCAGCACGCATACACGCATAGCGCGAAATCAGCACGCACGCATAACAAATCAGCACTTGCTCTTTACTTAGCATTCTCGCATAACATTTCAGCAGCACACAAGCACAAGTCTCGAACAGATTTATGTTGTACATAAATATGTTTGAGTTGTTTTAAAATATAGGATTCAGTTCTGGTATTTTCCACATGATTTTTAAATCATACCAGATATGTCTCTGGTGCTCTGTTTATTGTAAATCTTCAAGAACAACGAGCTATTACAGCTCCAGGAGTACTATCAGCAGCGCGCAAAAACTTTAAAGGCTTTTAACAAAGCGTGGCTGCTGATTTTCTTAAGTGATCCTATTACAAACGGACCAATAGGAGGATTCGGGACTGGGAGTTGGAAGAGCCATGGTGGCTCGGGCGGCCACTCGCGGCGCGCGACACACGTCGCACTTAGGAAGCGTCGTTCGAACCATGTGGCTCATTGTTCGAGCCAGGGCTTGTAAGGTTAGGATCGGCTGGACCTGGGGGTGGTCCAGCTGGAGGGGTTCCGGCCAGGGCGGCCGGAGCTGGGCGGTCGAACGCCATTAGTGGCTACGGGTCTTGGGAGGCGGTGTGCATGGTGTGCGTGTGTTTGTGTGTGTAGGGTTTTGAGGCTTTGGGTCGGTCTAATTGAACCGGTTGGTTCGGTTCGATTGGACCGGGTCGATTAATCGAGTCTCGAGTCAAAATGTTTTAAAGTTGGTCCGAGTTATTTTAATTTTAAGTCAAAAGTCCAATTTTAAAGAAAATGGTCAAATGTTTTAATTTGAATCAAACTTTTAATTTAATTGAGTTTGATGTTTATTTTAAGTTTTCAAGTCAAAATTGGAGTCTATGGGATTTTAATTGAGTCAAAATAGATTATTGGATTTTAAATTGGCCAAAATTTATCTTTCAATCAAAATTGATTTTCGGGTCAAAATTGTTTAAGTTATCCTTTTCAAGAGTCAAAAAATTAGTCAAAATTGATTTAAGTCAAAATTGATTTTAAGTCAAAATGGATTTTAAGTCAAAATCGATTTTGAAATTAGTCAAAATTAGTTCTTTGATTTCAAAGTCAAAATTGAATCGAAAATTAGTCAAAGTTGGATGGTGTTAGAAATTTTAAAAAGGGAACCCCTAAGTCTTGGGCCAAGTTAATGTTGATGTTAAGTTTAGAAGTAGTGGACCAGGCTCCTGAACCAATCTTTGACCGAAGAAGAAAATATAGAAGCCCGGAATGTATATTTAATCATATATGTAGTATGTTATGTACGTAAATGTTTTAAAGAAAATGATTAAATATACATTAACGGGCTAAGCTTTTAAACTTGCATAACTTTACGAAATGCATGTATCATGAATATTTTATGAAACGTTAAAGGAATGTTCTTTTTAAAAGACAAAACCCGAGGGATTGAATGATTTGTGGCAATTTATGATGAGGGGATGCGGGATACCGGGCCCGTTGAACTTATATTTCCATGTATTACGAGCTTATGGATCCATGTATTCACGGCATGGTGAACTGGCAGCATAGAGGTGTGACATTATAGGGATCCCGAGGTAAGGTCGGGTGAACCACACCGCCGCGGACGTTGGTTTATAGATTGATCAATCGACTATGGTCCACATTTCATGATACGACTCATACGTTTTTCATGTTATGCTATGTCATGTCTTATGTATGCTATATGTTATGTATGATATGAAATGTACGAAATATGTTTTAAGATCATGCATGCATTCATGCTTTAACGTTATTTTATTACAAGTATGTGCTTGCATGAGACTTTATTAGTATGTACTTTGTTATGATACAAGATAGAGCATGTTGAACATCTAGGCTCACTAGGTTTAAATGGTGCAAGTGATAACCCGGCTGAGTTTATCCCAACTGACGGTGAGGACCTCTGAGCACCTGATGCAGCAGTACCCCGTGACCGCACTTATGCTTCACTTTTATTATGATACGTTTTTCAGATGTGGACTTTAAACATGTTCATTTTCAGTACTTTTACGCAGTTGGTTTTTAAACCGTATGGATGTTTTGACGATTTTAAATATTTCTTTAATCACATTTAAAGTATGTTGAGTAATGATTTAGAAATGTTTAAAAGGGAACGAGCCATACTTTCAGTTCATGTGTCCGCAAATGATTTTTAAAAACAATTCTAAAGTCTGGTTCGTTTCACTTAATTTCCGCTGTGTACTCAAATCTGGTCTTTTCTATCCATTGTGGAGCACCAGCAGTAATGGCTATGGCCGTGTTGGCCTTCATAATATTCATGGGTCCATCTGTTATGACGAACCACATATCATCATCCTGAGCTGCTAGACGGGCTTGCATCCTGATCTTCGAGTCATCATACTCCTCCTTAGAAAACATAGGAATTTTATTGTGAGGAGCAGACATATTTGAATATAAGCACAGAAGATCAATTGTTCAATAAGTGAGATGACAAGGCTCTGATACCAGTTGATAGGATCAATATGTTCGAAAATATAAGCAAAATAAGCCCAGGAGTTCAGAAGGGTGAGTTGAATGAACTCCTTAGATTTTTCTATTTCAAATCCTTTCAAAAACGTTTTTACAAGCCTGTGCTTAACTCAAAGCTGAGTGACCAGCTTAGAGGATCTCAGTTCTGATCTGTTTTCTCGGTTAACAATAAAGTGTGGAAATAAACCGATTAAACAGTGAACAGTAATAATAACCATGCAATAATTAAATAGAGAGAGTCAATAGTTTGTTTCTGGAAGTTCGGATATCAATATCCTACGTCTTCCCTTCTTCCTTTTTAGGAAGGTTCCACTAGAAGGCTTTGATGGTTATAGTGTATGCAAACACCCACTCACTTAAGCCTCGCTTAAAGCGAACTCCTAGCAATCAAATACAACGCAGACTCCTATGCTGATTACAAACAAACGTGTTTTAGAACTGCTTGAGATAGCAAGTTCTTTACAGACTCTGATCTGAATTTATCAACGAATACAACACAAACAGAGTTTGTAACACTTCTGGTTTCTTATACAATAAGACTCGATTTCTGATGTAAACCAGAAGTAAATCTCAAAGATTAAGAATTGAAAAACTTTAAGTAGGTTCTTCGAGATTGAGATCTGGTATTTGAGAGATTTAATATCGAGAGCTTTGAAGTCGTGAAATTCCCAGAGAGCGAAGAGCAAGAGTTCTTCTGCTTGAACCACTTCAGCTATTTATATGCATCCATCTTCGACGGTTATTAAATGAGCCAGTGACACAAACCATATTTGAATATCTTCATCGTACCGAGCATTAATTGCTCCATTAATGTTGTGTAAAGGTTTGTCGGCTGTTGTCAGAGCTTTAGCAAACTTTATATCAGAATTGGTAAAACATCGACTGCACCAACTCTTCCTGTACGATATACTCTAAATAGCTGATCTTGAAAAACTTTAATCCACTTGTCTTAGAGGCTTTATACGCTTCAATCTTGATCGTTGAATCCTTTGGAACAAATAGCTGAATTGATCTGAAGCTGTGATCTGAAATCTACGTCTGAGCTGAAATCTTCTTCGGCTCTGAGCTGAAATCACCTCTAAGATGTTTCGTATATGTAAGCTTCAAGATCTTTCTCCTTTACAAATTATTCCCTTTTTCTCTCTTTATCTGTTCCTTTGTCAAATCCGAAATCCCTCTCTGTTCTGTACCTTAGAAGCATCTGATCTGTAGAAGAAACCTCTGTACTGAACTGAAACCTTCTGTTCTAAGTCTCTGAATCTGATATACTCGGATCTGAATTGTTCTGATAAGATCTGAGATACTCGGATCTGAATTGTTCTGATAAGATCTGAGATACTCGGATCTGTTCTGAAAGAAACGCCTAATCGGTTAAGTCCTTAACCCGATTACTTATAGTTCAAATCTGAACGGATCTGAGTCCCCGATTACTTCTAGTCCAAATCTAAACGACTTAAATTCAGTTCTTTGTCTTGTTTGTGTTATCACCAAAACTTATACGTTTATCTTAACAGATCAACTCAGAATGAATCAGCAGAGAGCAGAATCAATTTAGAGCAGATATGATTTAGGGCAGATCATATGAGAAGCGAACGAAACCAGCTCAGAAACCAGCTGGGAGAAACCTACTCAGAGACAAGCTGAGACAAACTAGCTTGATGCTGGTACAGAACAGTACAGAATAGTATTCAAGTGCAGATCAACTCAAGAGTAGAAAGAACAGTTTAATGCAATCAGCTCACACGAACAAAGCAGTTTGAACATAAGCTATGTGAAGTTTGGATTAATCAAGTTCATACTGATTTGTTTGTCCTGTCTACATCAGGTACAATGTTCACATGTTCAAAGTCAACAATGGCTGCAGAGCATTAAATGAAAAGAGCTCAAAGTCAACAAAGTCTGCAATTGCATTAAATGATAAATGACACGAGGTACAACATTGTCAGAACTTTACAATGGTTACAACTTTGTGTCCAATGGATAGATTTACAAAGGCTTTATATACATCGAAGAACAGCATAATGGACATATGAGCGAAACAGAACACAAGTGTAAAGAGGCACAAAATAGATTACAGAGAGTAGTGCATAGTCGAAAACTTGTACACTCAGGTGGAAACTGATGTACAAGCTGGTCTCGTGCCCAGGTGTGAGCTGATGCACAAGCCGAGAGCTTCAATGAGTAATCATATTCGACCGCACAAGTCAGGGAAGACAATGAGTTATCATCTTTGAAGAAGCGTTTTCCAGTGTGTGAGAAATAAGAGAGAGAGTGAATTTACACTGTAAATTCTCCCACACAGATTCACTCACAGTTTCGAGAGTTCAGCTGTATAGATTAGTGAGTGAATCACAAACATACAAATCATTGTAGTATTTCTCGTTGAGACGTAAAAAAAGTGTTAGTTAGACACATAGTCTACGAGCTGGTGTGCATCAGTTGAGGCTAGGAGTTCTCGCAGCTTCAGGGGCTGTTGAATCGTGTTCGTACAGATCAAATCTTCTAGTGGATCCTTCCTGTGTGGAAAAATGGGAGATGTGGGAGATTGAGCTCCGAAATTCCATAAATATATTGCAGCGTATTTCTTTATTTACAGCTTACTGCATTTACATTCTGCATATGCATTCCTTGTCTTAAATCTGTTCAAACAGCTTTCAATTTTCAGAGGTAGTTCAGGTTGTTTCGCATGATTTTATATCTTACCTAATCTACTCTCGGTGCTCAAATCTTTCTAGAACCAGAGCTATTACAACTCAAGTTTTAACAGACCAGATCGCATGCGATTTGGACCAACTCGTAGCACTGCTCCGAACTGGACCAACTTATGCGTGATCTGTTAGTTGGTTTTTGCGTGCAGTTGTTTTCAAATACTTTTTAAATGCACGTAATATTTTGTTACGATCCACAAACTAATGTTTATATCGGTTTTCGTTTCCATCATCAACTACAACACCATTTAGAACTGAATTGCTACTTCCCGCAATATAAGACAACGAGCGATTATCGAACTACAAAAATGTTCTGAATTAACAACTATGATAAACTTCGTATTGGACTATATACAGATTTGTATTGACAAAATTTGTTTCTTTTTATTTTCATAAATATTGAAAAACTGTAAAATGTATTGATTATCATACGCGATTTTTACCTATGTAGATGCATGAGTTTTTTTTGTGCATGAGTAATAAACGCAAAAAAGTAAAGAGAGAGAAATATGTACTGAAGGTGAAAATTGATTTTATGTATTTAAAGTATTGTGTAATACAATTTTAAAAATATTATAAATGTGAATTAACATGAATATATATATAAGAGTAATTCTGTCGTGAGACGGTCTCACAGTTTAATATCCGGGAACGGATCTATTAATTTTATATAATAATACTTAATATTTTGAAATTAAAAATAACACTTTTAATGGATCATTTTATGATTAAAAATAATATTTTTAACATAAAAAATAATAACTTTTCATAGAAGTAATCATCTTACAAAATATGACATGTGAGACTGTCTTACCTACACACGAAAAGCATAATATAATTAAACATAAAACTTTGAATTAATTTTTGGAAAAAAGTTAAAAATTGTTGTTAATTATTTATGCAAAATCACTGAGGACGACTTTCCCTATGGGTTTAAAACCCACGGGAAAACACCGAACGAGGTCACGTTTGTGGATTGTATTATGTAATAATAATATATCATAATAAAAATATATTATTTGATTTATTATAAGACTTAATAATAATATATATAACATACGAATAGCAAAATCCCAATGTATTCTAGAGAAGAACGGTAACGACAAAATTGCCTATGCAATTGCCATCCCTGCTCCCATAGACCATATTCACGCTTGTTTCTTTGTTTCCTCTCTCGGGAGGAAAAAACTTTATATTTAGACCGATCCCAAAATCAAGGTACTGTTTTATTTTTGAAAATTGGATGCCTTTACTGGGTTCTTGAATCGATCTGTGAGTTATTAATATCTTGTTCATGTGTTTGATAATTGAATTTGAGACGTTTTCGATCATTATTGTATTCTTGAAGCTTATGAAAGATGATGTTCCTTCTTAGATGTGAAATCTGTGTATGATCACGTATTTCTAGACCTGATTTTCTAATCTGTTTCAGTTTTTTTTTTTGTATGAATGGATTGAAACGGTTTTGATTAATTCGTGTATTCTTGAAACCGTTTAAAGTTTTAGGTTTTCATTGATTTATCTTGAATTGAAATCCTTGGATGTTTGTATGTTTTTAAAGTTATATCAAATGCCAACAAAATGAAGTTCTATTATATTCACCTCCAGCCAAGCTCATATTAGCACGGGAATACATTGATAAAGATCTCAGAAAAGCCCCGTTGGCTAAAACAGGAGAGATTGTATTGCTTCTCTATATATGTGTGAGAAAGAAAATCGTAGGCATATATAACTGAATTCATTCGACATTTGTAGCTTTGGAACAATCTCATTTAACTGGCATATATAACTGAATTCATTCGACATTTGTAGCTTTGGAACAATCTCATTTAACTGGATTCATTGAATTAGTTTATTCATGTTATATTGATGTGACCTGTTACTGATGAATTCTGCATGATTATTTTATGATCTGACATATTAGCGATTCTGAATCAAATGGTTTCCTTATTATTCATTGATATTTAAATTTAACGGTTTCTTGTTAAGAAAAACTTTGTTGTTTGGCTTGTCTGAAGTGGAAACTCCTCTATCAAGCTGTGGACTGTGGGGATTTACAGTAATGAAGCCTGGATCATCTACTTTGAATCCTCATGCATCATCATACATACCACTCTCAAAAAGAGTGGTTTATCAAAGCAAGGATTTCAATTTACTTCTAGAATCTCAGAATGAGAGTGAGGTTCTTTGGCTTGGAGATCGTCCAAGCAACACACAAGGACAACTGGGAAATGTCTCAAGTAGTTATTTTCCTAACGCTGGTGCTTTCCAAGCTGCTGTGGTTTCTAAATGGAAGGATCATAATGGTGGCGGAGTTTATGCTTCGTCATCTTTTTATGAAAGGTCAAACTCAGATGAAGAATCTGATATGGATATGGCATATCTCCAGATGGAGTTTCCTGGAATATCAGTGGAGTCTATTTGTGAAGCCTATTTGGCCAACAGAGGTGATTTAGATGCCACAGTTGACATGTTGAATCATCTTGAGGTGACCTTTTTAATTACAGACTTTTTGAATTATTAAACTTTTATGCATGACTCTGATTTAATTATTTGAAATATTTTCTCCTATCATGGCAGTAGTGTTTTCTCTACCATCCATTGTTTTTGTTTGATTATGACTATTATGCTAAAAATGAAAAGTAAAAGACTTCCCAGATTTATGTTCTTTTGTTTTCCGTTGTTATTCTTTTGTTGTAATAGCCTAAGAAGTCTTTTATCAAGATTTTTGAAAGTAGAGTTTATAAAATGGTAATTTCTCCAAAGAATATTAAATGTTCCATATCATTTCATATTCTTGGTTTTTTATATGAATGATTCAAATTTTTTCTCTTGAACTAAGCAAGTTCGGTATAATATGTTCGGGTGTTCATCATGTGCTCCCTTCATTTCTATGGCTGTTCATTATGTGTTTCTGCTTATGCGCACATGTATTTTCAATATGTCTCATAATTAATCAATAAGATTTATTATGAAGAAAAAATTAAGGGGAAGCAAGACTCAAATTTGTAATAAAACCATATTCTTGAGCCAAATGCAGCATCGGCTTTTTGTGCACCCACTCACCATGTAAGTCGGTATTATTTGCCAAAGAAGAAGAGGAGTTAAGCAATTGGAATTTGACGCTTAACAAAAAAAAAATATAGACGAAACGGATCAGAAACTCTTAGTATATATCTTGCGTTAGTTACATTGTAGACATGCATCATATTTCAAGTAGAATATTGATAATGTCGTGAGGAATTGGTTGTAGTTTCTTTTGTTTAGGCGGTTTGTTTTGATTCTTCTACTCCTGTATTTCTGATTTGTTCTTATTATCATATCTTCTACCCTCCACTCTTGGGGAATTTCGTCTGCGCGTATAAAAGGTATTCACCTATTTTTGGAAAGGGGAACATTGTTTGAGTTTATTGTCTAGAGTTGCTAGGTGCTACATGACTTTTATATATTTCTGGTCTTGGTGTCACAGATAAACTACATAAATTTCCTAAATCAATTTAGTTTGTGCATTATTCTTGTAGATTGCTATATTGATTGATGAATTCTTGCCAATGTTGTAAATGGCGGTAGGGGGTGACAGGGCTATTAGTGACAGCTGTCGCCTAACCGATAATTTTTTTACTACTTTTACATAATGATAAATACTCATACAATATATATATAACAAAAGGATATATGCATGAATTAGCTATATACAACATAATGTAATTTGTATCCATAAAAAATTGTAACAAGAAGTTGTATTACAAAAATATACAAGAGTTGTGGGCTAGCGACAACGGTAGGAATAGGTTGGCAGTGGCAGTGTGGGCGTGCAGAAGGAGGAAATTGTGGGTAATAGAATTGAGTATTATAATAGAAAGTTGATAATATATTAATAATTAGCGTTTTTTAAATTTTGTTGAGTTTTGACCGCCTTGCCCGTCTCCTCACCCACCTCGTCCGCGCCGCTTCACCCTTCGACGGTCTACGACTCCGCCTTAGACGAAGGCGGTGTTGTCCAGCGGCCGCCATTTAGAGAACTGATTCTTGCAAGTTGAGCTGATCCTGGGAGTTTGAAATTTGCACATGCTTGATAATGATGTACGACTTTTCAAACTTTGCAGCATCATCATGTAGATTTCTCTGAAAAGCTTCCCGATGTGTTGGACATAGGTGATGTCCCAGAATCTAGTTCTTCTGGTGGCTTGGCATCACTAAAACAAAAGGGCATGAGAGGAGAAGCTGGATCTTCAATGCCTTCATCAAACTTGCCTTCCTCCAGCTCAACTTTTTGAAGGTGATAGATATTAGCCATGATTACGGTCCTTAGCACTTGTGGATAAAATTGTAGAAAGAAAACATCTTCATTTCTCCTTTCTGTTTGACCTAACAGTTTGTTTCATTTTCGTTGTATAGCTTGTGGTTTTTTAGTCGATGGTTCATCGATTATTGCGATGGTATCGTGTTGGTCTTAAAGTTTTCCAAATTATCTCGAATTGTTGAGATATTAACCGTGAGATGTGTATTTTTGTTTTTGTTCGCAACTATGTTGTTTGCTTGTAGCAATCGACGTCAGTGAGATAGACCAAAATCCTTGCCTCTTTGAACATAAATCATATTAATAAATAGTTATATCTCAATGGTTCTATTTTTTAAGCACCTAAGAAAAATTTGGTTTTAAAACCTATACCATATAAACCCCAAACAAGCTCCAGGTGTTGTGGAAAAACTATAGAATGCACACGATATCATGCGCCTCACCTTGCATTGGAGCATACTAAAAAATTTGGACTATATACTTCTAAATTATTAGTCGACTTAAATCATTTTCAATATTTGACACTTGCTTCGAACTTATCTGTTAATGATTTTGCATTGTCCCTTGGCTTTGTATGAAGTCTGTGATATTAAGAGAATGATATGTTATGTTATGCCCTCGGAACCCCTTAAACACAATTTTCGATCTTAATATATAGATAATTTCAGGAAATAAAAAAAGTTTCATCAATAAAGTTATTTAATGATGATATAGTTGCAATCTAAAATAAATATTCACTAATAGATTAGAAGTAGTTAGTATAGAACCTTTAATTTCAATATATGGTATAGGTTAATATCCAACACTAGGTTGGAGTTCTCACCTTTTCATCTTTTGATTCGCCAGATTATCAATTCATTAAATTTATAATATAAATTAATGATATACATATACACTTAATTTACATGTGATTTACTAAAATATCATTAACTTAGATAGGTGAAAATATTAATATATCATAATGGTATCTGCAATGCTGACCAAATAATTTTTATATATGAAATGCATAGACTTGTTTTAATGTTGATTGAATGTGTGCTTCGGATATATTAAAACAATATATTTTTTCTCTAATACGGTATATTCAATCATTGATATTTAATTAGTTTTATAGACTTCAATGGATTTTATAAAT
Source organism: Dorcoceras hygrometricum (assembly GCA_001598015.1). Taxonomy (NCBI): domain Eukaryota; kingdom Viridiplantae; phylum Streptophyta; class Magnoliopsida; order Lamiales; family Gesneriaceae; genus Dorcoceras; species Dorcoceras hygrometricum. The sequence continues at coordinate 53,101 of KV005025.1, forward strand.
CTAGATTATTCTCCCAGAAATTTTAGTGGTATCCAAAGTATATTTTTTATAAATTTTAAAAAGTCAGATAGTTCAATATTGACTTTTAAAACTTAATAAAAATATACAGATATCCAATTATAATTTCTTATGGAATTTTTTTATGTTCAAACGGTAAAGCTTTCAATACTAATATCTGGTGAGAATTTATCTCTGGCCCAAATTTCTCTACCACGCCTTGAAATTTAGAGGCTTCTTTGAAGGTTGATACACAATTCATATCTCGAATTATGCATCCTTTTCAATATTAAATATAACTTCTATTCATATGCCTGTAAATCAATTGTAATCGTAAGTTTGTATATTGTAGACAAATTTTATATCACAAGCAAAACTATATAATATTAAGTTAAGTTTTACAACCAAATAACCCGATAATTATAATATTAAATATTTATTTGAAGTTATAAATAATATAATTAATTAATTTTTTTCAATTGAAAATATATATATTTATAAGTTCAAAGAAAATAATTAAAAATTAATTAAATTATAAAATCCAAAAAATCTATTAAAAAATTATAAAAGGTAAATTCATCGGAATCTTCCTAAAATTCATAGAAAACACTTTAAAACTCTATTGAGGTCAATGCGATGTTTTTTATAACTCCGTGAGATTTCATCAAAATTTATAAAAATCTATCACGATCTACAATCGTCTTTCGTTTAAAAAAATCATTAAAAGTGTGAGACCCGAAATATTATTGGATTAATTGAGTTAATTAATCGGGTTTAGCATAGATCAGATTTGGCTTGAACAGATCTGGGATGAGCCAGCGTTGAGCTGGTATGCTTAGTGAAGTAATCGGGTCAGTATAAGCCTTCGAACAGCTCTAGATTGTTAGAGAACTTCTGCGGGAAATGATTAGATTTGAGTGTTGGTCAGCGCTGGGTGATCGTATTCAGATTCGGTAGTGAAATCTGGTGGTCGCGCGTTATTCTGGACGCACTAATTGGATATCCTTCGCAGGTATCGAAGCAACGCCATTTGAGAGGATTCAGGTTTGTGTTGCGCAAGTATTAGTAATGCGTGGACCGGTCCGGTTCGTTTTTGGTGTAGACCGATGCGGTTCAGGATATTCAGATTTGATTGGTCAACGCTTGTACGAGATCTTGTTATTCAGATCTGGGTTGTGATGCGGTGACGTTTTGATGACGTCTTAGTGGACGCGATGCAATGTCGTTTAGCGATTCAGATGTGGTTAGCGGGATGACGTGTCCTAGTGAGCGAGCGGTCCTTGGTGCGACGTCGTTTGGATAAGTTCCAAATCTGTTTAGCGTATGGTCCAGATCTGGAGTGTTACTCAGATCTAAGTTGGGAACAGCTTTGAGCAGGTTTTGTCGATGGTTACTGTTCATCAGATTTGGGGAACTTAAGTTGTATTTATAGAAGACTTTGACCGTAGTCTTGCTATTATTTCCCCAACACTTAGAAATATTTCTCGTAACCAAACTCTGTCGCGATACCCTAACTACTGTTCACCGAAGCTTATTTTCTTCGATTGCCGACGGTAGACAGCTTCGACGGAAGTAATAGTGGTAGCGTTGGACTCCTCTTGTTAAGGCGCTTCGTTCTATACCTTTTTCAAAGGCTTGCGATTAGCTGGAAGAAGATCGCGAAGGAAGCTATTTTGTGTAGTCTGTTAGCATTTCGCCTGTTGGAGTTCTGCCGTTCGGGTAGCTTGTTGGTAAGTGTTAGTTCCTACCTTGCGCTTCATTTAGAGTTGTTTGTTGAGCTTGAAGGGTAGGACAGAGCTGGTTGAGTTCGTAGCTCCCAGTTCGCAGCTCTGAACTTTGTGTCCCTGAGTTAGCGTTGTTATTTGACTTAGCAGGTTTCAGATCTGGTTGCTCGGGACCGCTTTTGTGGTAATTGTAGCTCAGAACTAAGGTACGGATGTGAGCTTGTTTTACAGCGTTGGATATGACATGGATATTGTGTGTGCTGTTGTGTATGCTTCTGTGCTTTTATTGCTTGCTTCTGTGCGTTGATTATTGCAAGCTGTTACATTGCATACACGCATTATTCATATTGAGCTCAGATCTTGCTAGCCTTGCCTTGTTGTATTGATCTGTGTGTACAGGATGCTTGCTGGAGGCCGAGCGGGTAACTCCCGTCACCTTCATCTCCCTGCTGGGATCTGTTAGCCACTATGAGTGGAGTGGGTATCTCCCACATCTCATGAGTTGGGCAACAGCAGATTGAGTGTTGTGTTCTGCATCTGGTACCGTGTGTTGACACGAGTGGGTAGCTCCCATATACTCACACACCCCGTAGCCACTATCTTCCAGTTGATTGGATATCAGTTGTTGAGCAGTTCCTTGAGATCTTTTGGCTCCCTGTCTTCGGTTGTAACATTGTTCTCATGCATAGCATTCACATTTTATCTATTGCTATTTAACTGTTGTTTTACAATTGCTCTCTGTACTGGGGTTTGATCCCTTGTACCTCTGGGGCTGGTTTTCTTGTTTGCCTGTGTGTGTTTTCAGGTTATCATGGTTTCTCCACTGGTCGTGAAGTTGATCCAGCTGGTAATGCCCCGGGAGGTGGATAGAGTGTCTCAGTTATATGTAGTAGATACATGTTATATTTTTGTTATATTGTATTGTATCTATATTGAGCGAGAGACCCATCTGTTTGTTGATTGGGAATCACTCTATGCTTGTATGTTAGTTGTGTTGTATGCGTTGTAGTCGGTTTTCGAGTATTGTAAACCAATATTTTGAATATCAGTGTATTTTAAATTATGTTTTCTAAGTCATGCCAAAGCGAAAAATTTTAGCCACTATTTTAAATGCTTCCGCTATTGTTTATTGCGTGTTTTATCTATGATTGAGCACGATTCCTGACAAAAAGTTGTTAAATTTCAAGAATGAATATACTCATATAGAAATTTTTTATCATTTGTCAACACGAAAATTCGTTCTCATAACTGGCAAACAAATAAGTGGTTCATTCAATAGTGTTTTTGGTTTCCCTTAATACAGGAGGAAGTGCATTCTTCATTCGGTCTGGTTTATGATATTATCTATTTATCAATGATTTTAACTCCACCATAGTCGAGCTTCCATGTTTTATCATATACAATTTTAATACATTTCTATCGTCGGAAATTTTCAGTGTTGTTAGGATCAAGCGTTTACCAGTAGACCAAAAGCTATAACTATTAGTCAAGGTGCAACTTTATTTCCTTATAATGTGGTAGCGCAGAGTGCACCTATTATATGCGTTATGGTCGGACTGTTAGGCCCATGAGTCCGAGGAGGGTTTATGTCTAACTGCTGGTACTGTCTCATTTTCCTTAGAGCTCAGTCTCACCCCTTATCCTACCGTCGGTCCTATCCCCAGCAGAGATAGTATTACTCGTTAAGATCTGGCATCACACTTTTACAGCCCACATGGCCAACCAGATCAAGCGACGCGACGTCATCATATTGACATACGATAACTTCTCAGGAGGTCACTCATCCCAGTACTGCTCTCGTCCTTGCACGCTTAACTCAACAATCCCCCACGAAATATAGAAAATGCTTTTTGGGAAACTCGAACCCCTGATGTGACGCCCGAACCCAACGGCGTCACGAGATTTGGGTAAATAAAAATTTCGAAACAAAAGAAGGGCTAAAAGATAATTTGTTATAAGCTGTATCTCTTATAACTTTAAAAGGAATAGTAACTCAAGATAAAACAAACAAACACTTAATTTGCGCGCCAACTGCTGAAACTTGTTTGCGGAAAAACAGAGTCTAATATATATAACTTTGCAATTGCGATTACAACATCCGAATTTCTACATGAATAAACAGCTGTTGTAATTGATTTCAATACAGTAATAATTTGTTATAAGCTGTATCTCTTATAACTTTAAAAGGAATAGTAACTCAAGATAAAACAAACAAACACTTAATTTGCGCGCCAACTGCTGAAACTTGTTTGCGGAAAAACAGAGTCTAATATATATAACTTTGCAATTGCGATTACAACATCCGAATTTCTACATGAATAAACAGCTGTTGTAATTGATTTCAATACAGTACTTATAAGATACAAAACAACGACTACTACGACACGGAATACGTTGGCCATTGATAAACACACATCACCCAGCAGCTGATTCATATTTCACCAGCTGTTCGCTCCTCAGCTGTCGCACCTGCACCATTTTAAAAGCTAGTGAGCCTAGGGGCTCAGCAAGTAAAACCTGAATAATAACAAGTTCAAATACGCAGATGGACTTCTGATCATTCATAAGTTAAAGGAACATCAATACGTAAACATTTCTTAAACATTCGTAAACTTAGAGACAGAGGAATATAACCCAGATCTCAACATCAACATTATTTTCCTTAGATTTATGGCTCACAAGCTCTCCTTAGGTCCGTGTTGCACCTGATCAAGTGACTACTGATATCAGCCTTAGCCATTGGCTTCTTTTCATTGGGGCAACCGACATCTAGACGGCTGTTCACCCTTCTCGTTATGACAGTCTGTTATCTTTGCCATAAATCTTAAAATAAACTTTTGTTCTTTTAACATCTTTCGTAAGTCTTCTTTCTCAAAATCCTCGGGTTCCATCATTTTAAAACTTTTGCTTCCGCTTTAAAATTTTTCTGAGTATCGGGTTCAGCTTTTGGAAACATAAACATTAACATGAGACCAGTCGCAAGAGGAACCAGTCGAAATGAATAGAACCAGCTGCAAGAATAAAACCAGCTGCGAGGACTTTTTAAACATATTAACTGAAACGACGTCGTTAGCGTGTCAACCAGTCGTAAGAAAAGTGTTAAATGACCAGTCGCAAGAAAACGCTAACATATGTAAAACCAGACGCAAGGATTTTTACTAAAAGAAACCAGACGCAAGGTACGCCTATAAATGAAACGGCGTCGTTAACATATCGACCAGCCGCAGGAAAAATATTAACAACCAGTCGCAATGAACAGTATCAGTCGCAAGACTAATACCAGCTAGAATGAACAGTAGAAACCAGACGCAAGGAATAACCAGTCGCAATGATCAGTACTTTGGAAACAAATATTGCACCTGCTGAAATTTGACAATAAAAAAAATGCATCTGCTGATCCAGACGCAAGGTACGCCTATAAATGAAACGGCGTCGTTAACATATCGACCAGCCGCAGGAAAAATATTAACAACCAGTCGCAATGAACAGTATCAGTCGCAAGACTAATACCAGCTAGAATGAACAGTAGAAACCAGACGCAAGGAATAACCAGTCGCAATGATCAGTACTTTGGAAACAAATATTGCACCTGCTGAAATTTGACAATAAAAAAAATGCATCTGCTGATAAACAGTGCATCTACTGGATTTTAATAACAAACATGCACCTGCTGGTGAACAGTGCATCTGCTGAATTAACGAAAACAACGCAGCTGCTGGATTTTAACAAGGAAATGCAACTGCTAGAATAAAACTGAGTATATGTAACATCATAACAACAACTATGCTATCAGCCGTTGCCTATCAAACCATACTTCATAATGATTCGACTAGCAACTACCGATTACACCGTTATCAAATTCCGATATTACAACTACTAAATTGAAGAACATTCATAAAAATTCTGGGAATAAACTCGAATTCTCAGCACTTTAAAACGTCATAAACTTTTTGGAAAACATTTTGGAAGCATCATAAACATCAAAACATCATTTTCGAACCCATCTTCTTTCCTTCGAACATGTATAAATCATTTTAAACATGAACACTAAACATAACACAACATATAGGCAAGGAGACTCAAGAACATTAATATATGCTTTAAATGATGAGTCAAAAATCAGCTTTTACTTGCCTTTAACAAAACTTGCAACGGTAGCTAGTTCCTGCTGGATCTTCTCCCTGAGCAATCACACGAGCTTTTTCTGGAATTTATTTCGAAGAACACTAGAGAATTTCCTTGCAAATGATAAAGGTTTTGCTTTTGAAAACATGTTTAAATATGGAAGGGATTAGTGGCAAGCTACTTGTGAAATCAAGCATGACACACTTATGAAATTTGGTAAAATTCCCTTCCTCTTATTTTTATTTGTAAAACACCAAACATTTTTCAAAAGAAATCATTTGTCCTCCTAAAGAAATGTTTTCAATCATTTTAAAACCTGCTCGTGCACTACCCTTGGAGTCACCTGCTGAACCAGCCGCCACATTTTATCTTCTGAAATTAAAAGATCAGCGATACATAAACATTTCATAATACCCATTATAAAATAAACAATGCATAATGTGGTCCTAAGGATTTTTGGGGCGTTACACCTGACCTCGCTCTGATATCAATTGTTAGGATCAACCGCTTACCACTAGGCCAAAAGTTATAGCTGTTAGTCAAGGTACACCTTTATTTTCTTACAAGTGTGGTAGCGTATAGTTCACTTATTATGTTCGTCAGGGTCGGGCTGTTAGGCCCATGAGTCCGAGTAGGGTGCGTGTCTAACTGTGGGTACTGTCTCATTTCCCTTAGAGATCAGTCTTATACCTTACCCTATCCCTGGTCCTATACTCAGTAGAATATTACTCGTTAAGATCTACGTCACACATTACAGGCTACCTGACCAATCAGATCAAGCGGCACTACGTCAGCAGTCTGACGTACGAGAGCTTCCCACAATGTCATCTATCCCAGTATTGCTCTCACCTTTACACGCTTAACTTAACGAACGTCCTTCCTCCAGTAGATAAAATTTAAATTAATCATATCTAGTTGATATACGAGTTCAACATATTCATCCGACCGATTTTATCAATTAATTTTAACTAAATATGTTAGAAATATAATACAACCAGAATTCTATTAAAACAATAGTCGAAATCAAAATTATTTATCGGACAAAATAAAAAGTAATCGAAATAATTATTTCTCGGACCAAATAATAATCACATCAAAACATAAATACTGTATTCCGTATCTATTTCTATGATTAATTTTTGTTTTGCAAAAAACATGTTTGTTAGAGCATATTGTATTCTCAATTTTTTTTAATCAATTCCCATGGTGTCCCATACTTGCTGACGATGGAGAAACCGGAAACTCTAGCTTTACTGTGATTGAAGAAATGGAAACGGAGATGACCATTTGGGTTCCCTTTTCATGAGAAACAAAAATGCACCACCAGCAACAGCAGCTGGCGGCGCTCCTCACGGCGGCGCTACCCAAGGACGATTCCACCCCTGCTGAAGAAGAGGAATCCTCCCGTCTCTCTGCCCTTACCTCCCTCCACCGCGCCGTGCTGTACCCTCCGAATTCTCTTCTTGTAACACACTCCGCCTCATATCTCGCTAAAGGATTCTCTCAACTTATATCCGACAGGTAATCCCCAGTCCCTCAAGCTTTGAATTGAGTGGGTCGTTGCTTTTGTAATTTGTTTGTGGATTTGGACTATCATCACAGATTATATTCGGTGCGTCTTGCAGCAGCTACAGCTTATGGAGCTTTATGCTCTGTATTGTGTTCGATCTCTGTTGCCTCAAATGGCAGGCAAAACCATGTTGTACTTGGCAGCTTGATTGATCAGTTTATTGGATGGTCATTATCATCCCTAAACAACAGTGGCGACGAGACTTCGGAGCTAGCTTTTCAGAGCCTTCATGAGTTTCTTAACGTTGGGGATGTTGGAGCGGTTGAGAGATATGCATTGTCTATTCTTAAAGCTTGCCAGGAACTTATTGAGGATGAAAAGACCTCCGTGAGTTTACTGCAGAGGCTTCTCAGTGTGTTGACATTGATTTCAGTGAAGTTTTTCAGATGCTTCCAGCCCCATTTTGTGGACATTGTTGATATACTTCTTGGATGGGCAATGGTACAGGATATCGAAGAAACAGACAAGTGTGTGATCATGGACAGTTTCTTGCAGTTTCAAAAGCACTGGGTGAATAATATGCAATTTTCTCTGGGGTTGCTATCAAAGTTTTTGGGTGATATGGATGTGTTACTCCAGGATCGAAGCTCTGGTACTCCTCAACAATTTAAACGATTACTTGCCCTGCTGACTTGTTTCTGTACAGTTTTGCAGTCAGTGGCATCTGGTTTGTTGGAAATCAATTTTCTTGAGCAAATTAATGAACCTCTCTGTCAAATGGTACCTGTGTTACTTCAATGCTTATCTTTGATGGGGAAGAAATTTGGATGGTCAAAATGGATTGAGGATTCTTGGAGGTGCTTGACATTGTTGGCTGAAATACTGTGTGAAAGTTTTTCTAATTTTTATCCTATGGCAGTGGATACATTGTTTCAAAGCTTGGAAGTAGAAAAGGCCAACGAAGTTATGGAAACAGAGAGCATTTCTACCTCCCAGGTACATGGCATTCTCAAAACTAATCTACAATTATTGTCGCTTCAAAAGCTTGGACTTATGTCCTCATCTGTACTTAATATATTGGCGGTTGAGGGACCCATATCTCAACTGCGGCTGCATCCAAATCACTTGGTGACTGGAAGTGCTGCAGCTACTTACATCTTCTTGCTTCAACATGAGAAAGATGATGTTGTCGAAAAAACAATGGATTCTTTGATCGAAGAACTACAGTTGCTGACCTGCAAGCTTGAGCAGATTTCAGTTATAGGTGATGTTCTGGATGTGGTGGCAGGTTCTAAACGTTATTCTATATCTGAATTAGTTGTGTTAATAAAGTTCAATATGAAAGTACTGTTGAGTTGTGTAACTTTTGGACCAGGTAGTAGTTTGATTAGGCAACTTGAAATTGACACGTTGTGTGTTAGCAGGGCACAGAAGTTGCTGTCTTTTATCTCCAGCAAGTTGGATCCCTTTACTTCACCTATCCAGAGTAGTGTAGAATTGCAAGTTACTATTCTGAGAACATTGGAGAGACTTACATCGATCGAATTAGTGAGTAGGTCCTCCATGAGGAAACAGAAAACATCATCTGATAATTACGCAGACGAGGAGAATTTAAGAGACTTGTACCCAGCAATTGTTTCTGATCATGTGAGAAGATTTTCTAAGCTCCTTATAAAATCTCTTTGTTCTATTTCTCCTTTCACAGTCAAGATAGAAGCCATAAAATGGGTTACAAAATTTTGTGAAAATGTTATGGAGATGTATAAGAATATAGAGACTCCATTTTACCCTTGCCAAGTTGCTCAATGGTGGAAAATTATTAATGGATTGCTGCTTTCAATGTTGGCTGCTGCTTCAGATAAGGAACCAAAAGTGAGATACCTTGTTGCAGTAGCCATTGAGACGCTGATGATGGCAAAACTTATCCATCCTATGCACTTTCCTGTAATTGCTGAGGTGTTCCTCGAAAAACTTGGTGATCCAGAAGCACACATAAAAAGTGCGTATCTTAAGCAGCTTTGTCATGTGCTACCTATAACCACGTATTCATGTGGTCTTCGTGATTTTGGATTGATCAGTACAAATTGTCCTCGAGTTCATACTTTCACTGATCTCTCTTTGCACTGGAAACAATTGTTTGCCCTCAAGCAAATGCCACAGAAACTTCACTCGCACCATCTTGTTTCCATTTTGAGTTATATGTCACAGAGATGGAAAGTACCCCTATCTTCTTGGATCCAGCGAATCATTTATTCCTGCCATAGCAAAAGAGACTGCACACTCACTCAACAGGAGGATGTAGGACTCGGTAATGGTTTGTGGTGGGACATAAAAGTGGAGGAATATACCCTTGAAAGAACTTGTTCAGTTAATCACCTTGCTGGTGCATGGTGGGCTATACATGAAGCAGCTAGATTTTGCATTACTACTCGACTACGGACTAACCTTGGTGGGCCAACTCAAACTTTTGCTGCATTGGAACGCATGCTTCTTGACATTGCTCATGTACTGCGGCTTGAAACTGACCAAAATGATGGAAATTTTAATGTCATAGGTTCTTATGCTCACTTATTGCCAATGAGGTTGTTTCTGGAATTTGTCGAGGCCTTGAAGAAAAACGTGTATAATGCATATGAAGGGTCAACCATTCTATCACATGCTTCCAGACAGAGCTTGTTGTTTTTCAGGGCAAATAAGAAGGTATGTGAGGAATGGTTCTCTCGCATAAGTGAGCCAATGATGGATGCAGGATTGAAGCTTCAGTGCCATGATGCTACCATTCATTACTGCTCGTTACGATTGGTTGATCTCAGCAATTTTGTTGCTTCAGCACTATCAGATAAGTCAAAAGTCAAGACAGGTGAAAATCTTCAAAATATTAGAGGAAAATATGCTGGAGAAATTCTAAGAATTCTTCGGAACATGACTTTGGCTTTGTGTAAGAAACGTGAACCTGAGGTATTAGTTGGCATACAGAAATGGGCTACCATTACATTCTCTCCATTGTTTAAAGAGGAAAATCAAGGTCCAGGGGACGGTATGGATTTGGAGTTTTCGTGGATCACTGGTCTTGTTTATCAGGCAGGAGGTGAGCATGAGAAGGCTGCTGCTCACTATATTCATTTGTTAAATACCGAAGAATCACTCTCTTCTATGGGTTCTGACGGAGTACAATTCGCTATTGCACGAATTATTGATAGTTACACAGCTGTGTCTGATTGGAAGTCTTTGGAGTCCTGGCTGCTAGAGCTCCAGAGCATCCGTGCAAAGTACGCTGGAAATAGTTTTGCTGGTGCTCTAACCACTGCTGGGAATGAAATAAACTCAATTCAAGCCTTGGCTTGCTTTGATGAGGGTAACTTCCAGGCAGCATGGTCATTCCTTGACTTGACCCCAAAGAGTAGCAATGAACTCACACTTGATCCCAGGCTGGCTTTACAAAGAAGTGAACAAATGCTCCTGCAGGCAATGCTTCTCCACGTCGAAGGAAAAGCGGATGAGGTGTCCCATGAGTTGCAGAGGGCCAAATCATTGTTGGAAGAAACGCTCTCTGTGTTGCCACTTGATGGACTTGTGGATGCAGCTCCACATGTGAATCAGTTGTATTGCATTTCTGCCTTTGAGGAAAGTTGCAAACCAGGAGACAATCAGGGAAAGCATGTCGCATCATTACTAAATTCATATATCCAAACAGGGCAGTTCCTATGTAGTGGAGTTTATCAAGATTGCAGTTTGTGGCTAAAAGTTCTCCGAGTTCATCAGAATACTCTCCCAACCTCACCTGTGACTCTTGAACTCTGTAAAAATTTAATGATCTTAGCTCGAAAGCAAAAAAACCTTAGGCTGGCTACCCGGCTCAGCAGTTATCTCAAAAGCCATTTATCACTTTGCCTTCATGATGGTTCGCGTGAATATTTCACCTCTATCTTGGAATATGAAGCTATATTAGCCATGCGAGCTGAAAACAAGGAAGAAGAAGCCTTGACAGATCTTTGGTCTTTTGTGCGCCCTTTCTTAGTTTATTCTTCAATTGTACCATCTGATTCTCGTGCTAATGTGTTGAAGGCTAAGGCTTGCTTGAAACTTTCAAAGTGGTTGATAAGAGACTATTCCAGTAATAACTTGGAGAATGTGGTTCTTCAAATGCGAGCTGATTTCACCATGGCTGATATTACTTCTGGAAATGGGTCTGCCTCCTCAGGAGAGGGTTATAAAGGCTCTAAATCGGAGGTAAATCTTATTGTTGAGGAACTTGCTGGCACCACTAGAAAGTTTTCTACTCACCTTTGCCCCACGATGGGAAAGTCGTGGATTTTGTATGCGTCATGGTGCTATGTTCAAGCTAGAGCATCTGTCTCTTCCAATTGTGAGATGGCCCTTCATTCTTGTTCCTTTTCTTCAATTCTTGCTTCTGAAATGCAACATCAGAGATTTGTGTTAACTGATGAAGAGAAATTACGTGTCAAAAACATTATTCTAGAGCATACCGTGAAAAAATTCGACAAAAAGATGTATGATGAAAGAGTAGATTACGATTCCTTGGAAACTGGACATTCACAAAATGAAAGTGATTTGAATCTTTTATTGCAAAAAATAATAGATGCTATTGAAACTGCAGCTGGAGCACCTGGAACTGAGGACTATGATATTGGTAGCCTTTCTGCTACACTATCTATTCAGTTGCAGAAATGTTTTTTGTCTTCTACCATCATAATAGAGGAAGCCAAAGTAATGTCCTTACTACGTTACTTGGTTGACATTTGGTGGTCGTTGAGAAAGAGACGAGTTTCTCTCTTTGGTCACGCAGCTGAAGCTTTTATTAGTTATCTTTCATATTCATCTATGAAGTGTCCTAGTGATCAGTTTTCCAGCTGCGGTGTTGAGCCAAATTACAAATATCCGAGTCATACTCTCAGAGCCATCCTTAATGTATTACAAATTATAGTCAACTATGGAGTTGAGTTAAAAGATACAATTGAACCTGCTCTTTCTAAGGTTCCTTTGCCACCATTGGAGGTGAATATTGTTTTTAGAGTCTTGCTCGGATGTTAATGTAATGTGGTACTGATCTCATGTTTTAATGTTATAGGAAATAACACCTCAACTTTTTGCTCGATTAAGTTCACATCCCAATGAAGTGGTCAGGAAGCAGTTGGAAAACTTGTTAATCACGCGAGCAAAACTTTCTCCTTGGTCTTTAGTTTATCCAACGCTTGTTGATGTAAATTCTCAAGAAAAGGAACCTTCCGAGGAGATTCAGAAAATTCTTGGTTATTTGGTTAGCATTGTTCTTTAACCAGAAGCTTGTGTTATATTCCTTTGCCATGTGATGTGAAGCATACTATTTCCAAGCTTTTAGTTGAAGCAATTTGATTTAACAGAACGACATATATAAAGTTGTTTTTCTTAAAAGAATATATATATATATAATTCGGACGAACTAAAGTTAGTTTTACTGTTCATAATATAAACTTTTGTTTAAGATAATACATCGGGGCGTATAATTAGTAGTCTTCATTTCATATCTTCTTTGCTAATATCCAAGTTTCACTTGAAAATAAAAATCCAAATTTCATTTTAATATTGCAGAAAAAGCTTTATCCAAGATTAGTACAGGATGCTCTCCTGATGATAATGGAGCTTGAAAATATAACTGTCCTTTGGGAGGAACTGTGGCTTGGCACACTCCAGGATCTTCATTCAGGTGATCGTTTTTTTGCCTAAAATTTATTTCTCTGAGGAGGAAATTTTTTGCTGAACATATTTCTTGACTGAAGAAGAAATTTTGCAATGTAACTGTGCAATTATGCAGGAGCATGAATACCACTGTATTTAATCCAGTGAAATTAATCGATGTGCGAATATCTAGTAACATTGAGAACAAAGTCTGGTCTTCCATACAAAATCATTTTACTTAGACTGCAGCAGACACGTAGCAAGTGTTAGGAAATATTTTGTAGCCATCGAACAAGTTGAGAGATTATAGATCTCCAGAATATGGAATGGCGGACAGGAGTAAATGTTATAACACTGCTCGGAAGCAGAAATTTACTTTCCCTAACTTGACATGAAACAGCAAGAGAAGCCTTATTTGCAGCAATGGACACATATAGTAAATATAAATATTTTTTCTGGACCTAATATGTAGAAGTATTCCAGAACTAGCAACGGAATCTTCAAATTTCTCTTTGTTATATGCATTGGCTTAATCGCACATTGGATGGCTGAGTAATTTAATGTGAGTCTTTTCTTTTTTCGCTTTTGTTTTTTTTAAATGCTGTACCTTATTATGCTTGCAGTTTTCTCTGTTTTGTCACTTGCTTAGTGCACAAGCAATCATAACGTGGTCTCTTCTGCGTTTATTTGTTATGCTTCATACATGGAATTCTGAGATATCTGAAATATATATCTTGGTTACTTAATTATATTTTTGGTGATTTCCTCATTTTAGACTAGTGGTTGAGGGTTTAAGGCTTGAATGCGTGTCCAAGTAATCATTGATACACAAACACATTATTGTTTTGATTTTTGTTCCTTAGATCTGGATTTATGGACGATCTATTATGCCATTCCACTGACATATTCACATATCCAGCTTTCCTATGACATGGATGAATCTCTGATTTTATCGACCAACCAATCTCATGTATCTTCTTACATTCATTATTCAGATGTAATGAGACGCATCAATTTGTTGAAAGAGGAGGCTGCACGAATTGCGGAGAATACTACTCTTAGCCATGCTGAGAAGAATAAGATCAATGCTGCGAAATTCTCTGCTATGATGGCTCCAGTTTTTGTGGTCTTAGAACGTCGCTTGACTTCAACTTCTAGAAAACCTGAGACACCTCATGAAGCCCGGTTCCTTGAGGAATATCAGGAAACAATCAAGATAGCATTAGCACAATTTAGGACTCCTCCTGCATCTGTTGTTGCTATAGGGGATATCTGGAGACCATTTGAGAATATTGCTGCTTCCTTGGCATCTTATCAGAGAAAGTCGTCTGTATCTTTGGGAGATGTTTCTCCGCAGTTGGCTTCGCTATCAACTTCATATGCTCCAATGCCAGGTCTTGAGAAGGAAATTACAATATCTGAATCAGAGAGTGAATTAGGTGGCATACCTCCGGGAATTGTGACAATCTCATCCTTTTCTGCGGAAGTATCAATTTTACCAACCAAAACCAAACCAAAGAAAATTGTTGTTGTGGGCTCCGATGGTAAGAATTATACTTATCTCTTGAAAGGGCGAGAAGACTTGCGTCTAGATGCCAGAATTATGCAGCTGTTGCAAGCTGTAAATGGTTTTCTACAGTCATCATCTGCCACACGTGGTCAGCCACTTGGTATTCGATATTACACCGTGACACCTATAAGTGGTCGAGCTGGTCTGATTCAGTGGGTAGATAATGTGATTAGCATTTATAGTGTTTTTAAATCATGGCAGAACAGAGCACAGTTGTCTCAGCTTTCTGCAATGGGCACTGATACAAAAAGTACAGCTCCTGCTGTTGCTCGGCCCAGTGACATGTTTTATGGAAAAATTATACCAGCACTCAAAGAGAAAGGAATTAGACGAGTAATTTCTAGAAGAGATTGGCCTCATGAAGTTAAGCGAAAAGTTCTTTTAGAATTGATGAAGGAGACACCCAGACAACTTCTTTACCAGGAACTTTGGTGTGCTAGTGAAGGATTCCAAGCCTTCAACTCAAAATTGAAGAGGTGATTTGCATTGATCTTAATCTTCTGTCTTTGCTCAGGAAGCAGATATTTTGTTGTAGGTGAAGTCCATATTGCATGTGTTGCATTGATATCTTAGAATTTAGAAATGCTTGAGTTTAGCAATTTGTGTAGTGTACCGGAAACCCGACAGGGAAAAATTTTGAAGAACGCATGCCCACCCGTAGGGATATAAAACTTAACCCATACCTAAAGGTTAACTGGCTGTATCCACTAGACCTGTCAGAAATTATACATATGATACTTTGACATCTCTTATTTTTACATAAAACATAATAAAGTTTTTAATTAAGTCTCTTTTCACATAATCAACTCGGTCAATTTAATTAGCTAATACATTCTTCTTGATATTCTGCCTCACCTTAAAACATTGTTGGACGTGCTAATATATTTTTGACGCTTGAAACTTTTCCTATACATGAACAAAAAAGATTTGTTAAATGATTTTTTTGCTATATTATAATGAAAGTAGAACTAAACATATGTTAGTATCATTATGGGCTTCACAAATATAAGGATAAAATCATACAAATATGTGGCATGGCTAGGTCTATCAGATCTGTTACTCGAGTCATCAGAACCCAAAATTTACTGCTCAATATCCATTTTTCCATACCCCACCCCAAACAGGTCGGACCCGACATTTCCATCTCGACAAAGAACTCATATGAGGTACTCATCATAGTGATGATGCTTCAAGTTGAATTTAAAAACTCGAGTCTTTTCCAGGAAGCAGAGATCTTTGTTATAGGAGAAGTCTGTATTGCATGTTTTGCATTGATATCTTAGAAGTGCTTCAGTTTTATGAATGTGAGGAACTCAGACATCATGGGCCAGTCATCAGTGATGGTTGAACATTATCCCTGTCCAATTCTAATGACTATTGAATGGTGATTTAGTCAAAGGAAGAAGTTACGGTTTTCAGGAGGCAGGCAACAGGATTCATTTACTTAAGATTAGAAGGTTTTATTAAATACAACGGGAGAGGTTCTATAAATTGAGAGAGAAAATAATTCTCTGTGTATTATTCATATACTTAATACACCCTTTATGGGGTACAAGAGGTAAATCTGATCACAAAAAAATATTATTCTACCTAATTTAAAAGATTAAACTACCCTATCAAATTACAATCAAATCATAAACGTTTCTAATTATTTGACTAAATCTTAAAAATATCTTTTATTTACTTTCAGGTTCTTTTGTCAAGGCTTGGTCATTGTTTAAGCCAAGCAGTGGCAAATTGAGTTTTCCAAATACAAAATAATATCAATTGCTTTCGTCGCATTTGTTAGTCAGTACTACTACTCATTCTGTTACCTGGTATTTGCACAGTAATGTACTCTTTAATATGAACTTACTCTTAGAAGTTGGTTGCTTGCAGGTATTCTGGGAGTGTTGCAGCCATGAGTATTGTAGGCCATATTTTGGGACTAGGCGATAGGCATCTGGATAACATCCTTGTAGATTTTTGTAGAGGAGATATCGTGCATATTGATTATAACGTGTCTTTTGATAAGGGCCAGAGGTTAAAGATACCTGAAATTGTTCCATTCCGCCTTACCCAGACAGTTGAAGCAGCATTAGGGCTAACTGGCATAGAAGGCTCTTTTAGAGCGAACTGTGAGGCTGTTTTAGGTGTTTTGAGGAAGAACAAGGATATAATTTTGATGTTGTTAGAAGTTTTTGTTTGGGATCCACTTGTAGAATGGACACGCGCAAACTTTCATGATGATGCAGCTGTTGTTGGTGAAGAGAGGAGAGGTATGGAACTTGCAGTAAGCTTAAGTCTATTTGCATCACGGGTTCAAGAAATCCGTATACCCTTGCAGGTATCTAGAAATTACTTAACGTCTTACCTTTTTAAGTTCATACTAAAAAATCATAGTAGTAGCAATTTTTAGGATTTTGATACATTTTTTGGATTATTTAATTCTGTATTTATGCTCACGGGCATTTGACCTGTCGTCTTGTGTCTTTGCTTAGATGCAAGTTTTATGATATTTGTGCAGTAGTGTCTTTTTGCATTCTTGATGACATCACATGCTACCAGCAGTTTCATGCTGTAGAATTTCAGAAAACCTGATTTTCTGGAGATCTGTTTGACAAGTTTGTGTCTGGTCATAATTTTGTGAATGATGTTTTCTTGAATTTGTTCAGGAGCATCACGATCTTTTACTGTCTACATTGCCAGATGTTGAAGTAGCTCTTGAGGTTTGTTAATCTTCTGTCATATGGTCTATCTCAAGTTTTATGAGTTACTTGAACTCAATCAACTGTTTCTAAATCATGTGTAGAGTTTCTCCGATGCTCTAAACCGGTATGAGATTGTTTCTGGTCTTTTCTATTGTGCTGACCAAGAGAGATCAACCCTTGTTCTACATGAAACCTCAGCAAAATTGGCTGTTGCTGAAGCCACTTGTAAATCAGAGAAAACCTTAGCCATATACGAAATGCAGGCTCTAGAATTTGCTCAAGCACAGGCCATTGTCATGGAGAAAGGCCGAGAGGCAGCAACTTGGATTGAGCAGCATGGGATGATTCTTGATGCTTTGTGTGGCAGTTCAATCCCAGAAATCAAAGCCTGCATAAAGCTGACTGGTTCAGGAGAAGCTTTGACGCTTACATCTGCAGTTCTAGTGGCTGGGGTTCCTTTGACGGTTGTTCCTGAGCCTACACAAGTTCAGTGTCATGACATTGATAGGGAGATATCTCACTTGGTAACTGAGCTGGATTATGGGCTTTCGTCAGCTGTTGCAGCACTCCAAATGTATTCGTTGGCTCTTCAGCGGATCTTACCTTTGAATTACATTACCACGAGCCAAGTGCATGGTTGGGCACAAGTTATGCTTTCTTTGAATTCTCTTTCTCCTGAAATCATGTCTCTGGCACTAAGACAGGGTGTTGAACTTGCTACTAAGGGACACAACAATGGATCTCTCTCTGTTAAGAGCAGTTATGATGATCTTTGCCTCAAGGTAACAAATTATGTCGCAGATATTGAAAGACTGGAAAAAGAGTGCTCAGAACTTCTGATTTCCATTGGTCAAGGGACTGAATCAAAAGCCAAGGAACGTCTACTATCCACTTTGTTAAACCACATTCAGCACTCAGGTCCGAAGAGAAGACAGGAAGCCTTGATTCATGAAGGAACTACAATATCTGAATTGTGTGGCGATATTGAACAGAAGAGAGAAAATATGCTATCTATTTTGAATTCAGTTTTGTACAATTTGTTTACTGATGTTAAGCACAGAATATCGAGAAGTCTGGATAACTCTTCTGTCGGAATAAATGCAAATACTGGCTCATCATCATACAATGGATCCTTTTTAGGGGATTTTGAAGAACAAATAGAAAAATGTGCACTTGTAACCGAGTTTCTTGAAGAACTAAAATGCCATATTGGACTGGATGTTCCTGACACTGAGACAGATGCAAACATCTCCAGTTGTACATCACAAGAAAACTGGGCTTCGCTTTTCAAGACCAATCTTTTATGTTTTAAAAACTTTGTTAGGAACATGATTGAAGTGGTTGTACCCAGTGTAATAAAATCTGCGATTTCATTTAATTCTGATGTAATGGATATTTTTGGATCCATCTCCCAGATTCG
Organism: Dorcoceras hygrometricum; assembly: GCA_001598015.1. Taxonomy (NCBI): domain Eukaryota; kingdom Viridiplantae; phylum Streptophyta; class Magnoliopsida; order Lamiales; family Gesneriaceae; genus Dorcoceras; species Dorcoceras hygrometricum. Next base: position 71,813 of record KV005025.1, read on the forward strand.
GGGATCTATAGAAACAAGTCTTGAGCAGTTTATCGAGGTTGAACTAGAGAAGGCTTCCTTGATTGAATTTGAGCAGAACTACTCTGTGAAGGTTGGTCTTATCACAGAACAACAGTTGGCTCTTGAGGAAGCTGCTGTTAAGGGTAGAGATCATTTATCTTGGGAGGAGGCTGAGGAGCTAGCTTCTCAAGAAGAAGCTTGCAGGGTACAACTGGACAAACTCCATCAAATGTGGAACCAGAAAGACCTCCAAAATTCCTTTCTTATGAAGAAAGAAGCAAGCATCAACAACACTTTGATTTCCTTTGAACATCAATTGAAATCTCTCTTTAGTTCTGAATCAGAAATGGAACCACATGAGTTGAGAAAGAACGGACTTTTTGCAGTCCTGACCGAGTCTTTCTCTGAGCTAGAATCAATTGATCAAGCCTTGATTTCTACTGTTGGTCGTATTTGCCACAGCTCAAATAAAATTCCTTATCTTGCAGAAATGATGAATTCTGGTTCAATATCTGACTATGTATGGAAGTTTCCTGGTTTACGTAGCAATTTTGCCTTCCTTATATGGAAGGTTTTTATGGTGGATCTTTTGCTTGATTCCTGCACATATGATGTTGCCACTTCGTTTGATCAAAATTTAGGATTTGAGCAACTTGTTGATCTAGTGAAAAAAAAGCTTAGTAATCAGCTTCAGGAGCGCATTAGTCAATACTTGAAAGATAGAGTTGTTCCGCTTATGCTGACAAGATTAGATACAGAAATTGAGATGCTAAGGGAAAAGGTGGAGTCAAGTGAGGCTCACTCAATTGATCAAACCAAAATAGATCATAATGGAGTAGGAGTAGTGCAATTCATGCTTGAGGAGTACTGTAATGCCCATGAAACTGTTAGAGCAGCAATATCATCCGCTTCAATCATGAAGAAGCAGGTGAATGAACTTAAAGATGATCTAATAAAGACCAGCCTGGCAATTTGCCAGATGGAATGGATATATGATATAGCACCAAGTCCCTTGAAAAGTACCCGTATGATTTCTCAAAAGTTTATTGGAGGCGATGATAACTTACTGTCAGTGATTCTGAACATCAGCCGATCCAAATTGCTGGAAAAATTACAATCTGCAGTTACTAAAATAGCCAGGTCACTTGAGTGCCTGCAATCTTGTGAAACAACTTCTATTGCAACAGAAGGGCAGCTTGAAAGGGCAATGAGCTGGGCGTGTGGGGGTCCGAATTCTAGCCCTGCTGGAAATTCGGGAATACCACCGGAATTTCATGATCATCTGATTAAGCGGAGACAGTTGTTGCAGGGAGCTCGAGAAAATGCATTTGAAGTAATGAAGGTTTGCACCTCCATATTGGATTTTGAAGCTTCGAGACATGGCCATTTTAGGACTACCGGAGAATTTAATTTGTTTAGGACCGGAAAGGATAGTGGAATCTGGGAGCAAGCTTACTTAAATGCCTTGAAAAAGTTGGACGTCACCTATCATTCTTTTACACGTCAGTTTCAAGTTTCTTTCTGTACTTTTAATCACACTGACATTCTTATTAATGGATCCGAGTTTACACGATCCTGTTTCAGGTTCACCTTGTGTTTTTGTTTTGTGAAACAGGGGCTGAACAAGACTGGAAGCAAGCACAAAGCAACATGGAAGCTGCTTCTAGTGGCTTAGTTTCTGCAACGAACGAACTTCATGTTGCTGCTCTGAAAGCAAAATCAGCATCGGGTGAAACTTTTTTCTACTGAAAATGACTATTTACACAATCTTTCTGTAATAAGTTTGTTGTTAATTTGAATGCTTCGTACATACTGTTAGGAGCATTAGTGGGCCTAAGCCCAAGATAACTAACGTGTATACTAGAAGGCCTAAGGCCCAGGTAAAAGGGAGGGAAGAGTATAAATAGATAGAAGCGGGAAGAGGAGGGGCATCGATTTAGTTGTGAGTAGTTGATATCTAGCTACGCTAGAGGACAGGATTCATTCCTGGGAAGGTGTTCATAGCTCTGTAAACTCTCGATCATTCCTCTGTAATCTTTCAATTCAATCAATAAAACGTTCTCTTTAGCCTCAATTCAGTGCATAGAGATCCAGTTACGTGGAAGAACGTAACACATACTTTTTTATGTCAACAAATTCCAGCTCTATTGATCATGTTTGATGTTTATATCTTAACAAGATTGCCTCTGAGCTCTGATTTGATTGGTTGGATATTATGTTACAATGGCTTGATGTTACCAAATGTATCACAACTGTTGGTTTCTAGAGGTAGTGGTCTACTTGATGGGTTATAACAGGGCTAGATTGATGTCTTTCATAGGTGATATGCAAAGCACCCTTTTGACAATGAGGGACTCTGCCTGTGAAGCCAGTGTGACACTTTCTGCGTTTGGTGGCATTATTCGAGGGCATAGCGCTCTGACATCTGAATGTGGCCCCATGCTTGAAGAGGTATCTAATTGTGTCACAAGCTGTTCAAGTCACCAAAATTTGTTATTGGTTTTCTTGAGTACCTCAATTCTGCATCAAAACTAAATCTTAGTTAATATTTCTGTGGTAATGTATATAGTGGTTACATTCTATGTGGTTAAAGTTTTGGCTTTTATGAATAAACTTAACATTGTTATTAGTTAAATACTTTCAGGTCCCAGATTTAAAATGAAAAACTTATTTTTTCATGGTGGCAGATTAACTACAATTTTTATTCAAATCTTGGAGTTTTCACCACATCTTTGAGTTTGTGTATCAATATTTAGATGTCGTGGTTGATTGCTAAAGGAAGAATGAATTGCATCTCTTGAATAGTTGAATTACTTAATAATTACATTAGTTGTATATTATTGTTATGCTCCTTTTCATGGAATTTTCTTGGAAAGTTAGACCTAGATGAATGAAGTTTCAGTATTGGCGTGTTCAATATCATAATATGGTATAAGTTATCGAGTATTCCTTGTTGTCAAGATATTGGAACTATGAACTTCGATGATGTGGCATAACTGTTTGTGCCTTCTCCTGATGTGTAGTGCTCACAGAATGACTTTCTTTATGCTATGGGTTGGCTTGCAATGCTTTCCTCATTTTCAAACATTAGAGACTCTTGACAGTGTAAACAGAATCTAACATCATATAATGGCCATTTCATCCTTCTCCATGCAGCTCCTGACTCCTCCTGACCCCATGGACTCTTGCTGTCACATTCTGATACATGTGTATACTGGTGCATTTAATATCAAGGAATAAGAGATTGATTTTAAATGGGTTAAATTACATGGCTATTGAGGAAGTGATATACTATGATACAAACATGTGATCATTAATAGACATTTGCAGACTAAAATGCACATAGACCCACACACAGAGTGAAATATAGTCTTTATTAACCCTTTTGCCTGCAATGTAGGTCTTGGCTATAACAGAAGCTCTTCATGATGTTCACAGTTTGGGAAAAGAGGCTGCGGTCTTGCACTCTTCTCTCATGCAAAATCTTTCAAAGGTACAATTTGTGATTTTTAAATGTCTAGTTTACTTTCTTTCGCTCCTTTTAATCTTGGATGGACACATGAAATTACAAGTGACACAATTAACTGTACACTGTATAGGCTACTGCTATCCTGCTTCCGCTTGAGTCACTGTTGTCAAAGGATGTTGCTGCTATGACTGATGGCATGGCACTGGAAAAAGAGACAAGCATGGATATTACTCCCATGCATGGACAAGCTATGTTTCAATCTTACCATAATATGATCAAGGAAGCTTTACTAGGCTTCAAGCCTTTGGTACCACCACTCATATTATCCGTGGAGGAGCTCTACTCCATGTTAACTAGACTAGCAAGAGCTGCTGGTGTGCATGCCGGCAACCTCCATAAAGTAAAAAGGAAATTGTGTATAATATCTGTTTCCTAGATGCAACCACTCCACTGTGAAATATGCTAAACTTATGCAATTTTCAGGCTCTAGAAGGATTAGGAGAGAGCATACAAGTAAGGTCACAGGATATTGGACCGTCAAGGGAGGATCTTTCCAATCATGCCATAGTGTATGATACCCAGGAGAGTGGAAAGTTCTCCAAATCTGACAATGAATTTGATTGTGGTTCTGTCGGTTTGGATGAATTGTGTTTAACGGATAGAGGGTGGATCTCTCCTCCTGAGAGCATTGAGAGTGGCAGCACAGAATCAGGTTTCACCTCAGCTGAGGCAAGTCTTCCAGATGGTTTCAGTGGTATTGACATAACAGAATTGCTATCAGGTGACTCTGATAGCAAGGATAGTGGAGGGTATCCTGATTGCATGCCATCACTTCTGACTGAAGTACAAGATTTCCCTCTTAGAAAATGAAGAAGCAAAAATTTTGCAGGTTTGTATCAGCATTGTATATTGCAACAGTGAAGTTGTATCTGCTTGATACTTGAAAAGTATTTTCTGTATGCAGCAGGAGAGCTCTGATTGGGTTCATGAAGATGAAGCATTTTTGTTAAACCAGGTCAAGGCTGAGGAAGAATCTCGTGGAACTTCCCTTGCTAACATAAGAACTGTAGATCAATCGTACAGGGGTAAGTAATATTATCTGAGTAGTAGAGTTGGACCAAGGCTTTTAATGCTGTTTCCTGTTGTTTTAAGCCAGTAACTGCATCTTTAAAAAACACTGCAAATGAAATAGTGAAAAATCTGGAGCTTGCTAGCCAGTCACATGCACAAACAAGATTACTGGATGGGTGTTGATCAGTCTGTTAGGAACAAATATTTCCTAACCACTCGAACACGAATAAACTCAAATTTCAATACAATAATCTGAGTTTTCTCCTCAGCCCTCCCTTTACAAGAGAAAAAACTCTTACTCCGAGCACAAGCTAGTCTTCACAATACCTGAGTCCTTGGGCTTGCACCTCCTTCTCCCAGCTTGCTTGAATCTAGGCCAAATATTGAGTCTCTTGAGCTTGTATCTCATAGCTTGTTCGAAGAATCTATGTCCAGTAACAATTGGGTCATAACACAATCAAACTTAAATTTGAGACAGAATGCATTTCGATTTACATGGATGTAGGACTAGTCAAATTGTGTATTGGTACTTCGAATATGATCAGGCTACATTGTATTTCATACACTGAATCTTCCTTTCCGTTTTATCCAAAAAATTTTATCACCTCCTGCTCGACAGGTTTCCTTATTTTGGTTTTTACCGGGTGTCCTTGCTTATCTCAGTAGGTTACCTTTTGGCGATTAGTTCCTTTCTAGAATATGATCCTTGTTGCAAGTCACTACGGATGCTGATATAATTAGAAAAATTTGAAATTTAGAAATTTCAATAATTTTTAAAAGAATTCAGAGATAAGGATGTTAATGAGTGGAAAGTGGAAGGAATAGGATTCATGGTGTTGCCTTGAGATGAAACTCACTTTGGCTAAGATATTTCAGTTATATTCCATAGGTGTCTGAAACACATTTTTTGGTTGTGTGGTCTCTGAATTTTGAAATATGTACATTGTGAAAAATCAATTGTGTCATGCTTCTTAGGTAAAAACGCTTATGCATTGTCGGTCTTAAGGCAAGTAGAAATGAAGCTGGATGGTCGAGATATCACTGAGACCAGGTAACTGTTTCATTATACTACTTCATAGGGGACTCCAAGCGGGTGAAGCTTTGCTAATGCATGTTATGCTGCCATGAATATCTCAGGGATATTACCGTTGCAGAGCAGGTTGATTTTCTGCTTAGACAAGCAACAAACATCGACAACCTCTGCAATATGTATGAAGGTTGGACACCTTGGATTTGACATTTGAATGAATATTCAGATTTCGAGTTTGAGATTTCCAGAAATACATCCTTGGAGGAAATGCCAGAGCTCGGTATTAGCAGGACGAAAATTGTTATTTGAACTCATTTGGTGAATGCGAATCACGCACCATGTAACTGCAGCTCATGTTTCTTGGCATGGAGAGAATGAATCGATCAATTTCACAATTTGTTGTGGTAAATGCCCCAGGGCTGGATAGAAAGCTTCTTGAGTAGGCGCTGCTTACATTTTGGTAAATACAAGCAGGTTGCTTGTGTGAAATCTTCCCAAGATTGCAGAGAAATTTGCTCTAGTATATGGTGGTTTTCCTTTCCATACACCTGTTCAATTGTTTAGGTAAATGAAGCGTGCTGTTCTGGCATGTGATGGTGACACAAGCTACCATCGAAAGTTCGATGTAAGAAGAGAAGACAGTTTTCTTCTGCACCGTAAATGAAGTGTTAAATGCTGTTCTGGCATGTGATGGTGACACAAGCTACCATCGAAGTTCGATGTAAGAAGAGAAGACTGTTTCTTCTGCACCGAAAATGAAAAGTTAAATGCTGCTCTGGCATGTGATGGTGACAAGCTACCATCGAAAGTTTGATGTAAGAAGAGAAAACAGTTTTCTTCTGCACCGCATCAGCGATTTGCTTCTGAAGAGCTTTTTGTATCTACCTCTACACTGGTGATTCTGGATCTCTCTCCCATGAATATAAGACTGCTGAGTTCCTAGTGTTTTACCACATGTTACTTGATTTGACAACTGTTGGGAAGTAAGATCCTTGGTCCAGGCGAAGTTAATACTGAACCATGGTTGTTGGAAGTTCATACCCAGTCAATACTGAAACATGGTTGATAATCACGTGGACTTCAGTTTACATGAACGAGCACATGTAACTTTATTGTAAAACAAATATCAATATCGATTTATATTTGTTTTGTTAATCATGCAGGCTTCATTACATGAAAGAGAAAGAGCACATGTAAAAAAGAATAACTCAGTATCGATTTCGATCTGTTGTGTTAATATAATATAATATAGTGGAATGACCAATCGCAACTTTTGGCAACCGGCACAAATATTACATATAAAGTCATACTACATCTAATTCAAAGTAGCATGCCGGAGTCGAACAAGTCATTAAGTTAAACATACATGTGCGCATTAAAAATAAATATTAACTGGGATTATTAGGCAACTAGCAATGGGTTACACAAGCATGCAAATAAACAATTGTGGGGGAAAAACGATAAATTTAAATGAAATTTCAAATCTATTACAAATTATTGAACTCTAAATTGATTCCTTCCGACTGTTGCAGGAAAAACATGAAGAAAATCCGAAAAATATTGAAAAACAAATACCAAGATAACGAAAAACAAGTTTTGGAAACAACACTCTATGAAGCGGATGTGAGGAATAAAATCTTGTCTTAATGGGTAATTATTGAACTAAAAGATATCAATACGGTGTTTTTTGGATTCTATTTCATAACATTGTAAAGACACAGGGATAAAGTACCGGCTCAGCATGCTATATTAATGAATATAAACACCGATTATCACTAATCTACAATGAAGCAAGTTCCTTTTGGAGCTTCTTGGCGTAGGTTGACATGCCACTAATTGTATAAGCTTTTATCATGGTTCTATACGTGATTTTATCAGGTTTACAATCTTTCCTTCTCATCATCTCAAGCACATCTTTTATCTCTGCAAGGCAACCCATCATGCCATAAGCATCCACTAAACAGTTGAAAAACACTGTATCAAGAGTAACATCTGAATTCTCAGCAAATCTCAGAATGGCTGCAATTTTTTCAGCATTACCGATCAGCCCATAAGCTCTAACAAGTGAACATAGTGTAACACAATTTGGTTTTATCCTTTCAGACTGCATCAGCCTAAACAAAAATTCTATCTGTTTTATATCCCCAGCTTTCCCAAATGCATCTATGATGATATTGTAAGTGATAAGGGTCCATGACAAGTGATATCTTTGCATGTATTCCATTACAGCTGCCATTTTGCCATAGTTACCAGTTTTTCCATAAGAATCAAGGAGTATGTTAAAGGTCTTGATGTTGGGTTCAATGCCAGCACTTTGAAACTTCTCGTAACACTTCTCCATCATTTCAATCTGTTCACTACCACCAAAAGCACGCAGTGTGGAATTCATGGTCCACACATCAGGATCACAATCTCGTTGCCTTAACATTTGCATGAGTAATGATTCCATCTCGGCGAACCTGTAAGGAACAAAAGATGAAAAATCTTCTCGATGCCACCAAGAAAAAACAATGCCATTTGGTTATAAATAACAAAATTACACAGCTTCTAGGAAAAAAGTAAAAGAAAGGGAGAAGTGGTAAATCAAATCCCACCATTTACAGGTCTATAGGCAGCAGAAAATAAGGCAATAAGAAATGTAGATGCACAAAAGCATGTAGAACACAGTTGCAAAAGTGTTCTTTTGAAATTTTGTAGCACTGCACACTTACAACAGCACAACTCGAGTCTTCTAAGATGCCTCTAATAACCCATTTGCAATTATTAAAATATGTGAATTCTTATGCTAATTGTAAAATGAAGCCGAAATTATAGCTAGCGGTGAAAGTGTGACAAAACATTTCGAGCCATGCTTCAGTCAAAAGCGCCACATTTTGACTGTTTTGAGTTTTGACACAGAGACATCCACACAGAATCAGGGTTGAGAGGAAAATTCTTGAGCCCAGCACGTTGTAGAATGCAATTTGATGAGTAAAGACTACTTCAATTGTAAGTAATCTATTATACTATTGTTTTAATGTTATAATATACTTATAATTGACGACAAAGGTTATATGTACATAATTTTCAGTTTTTCGTGCAACCATAATTGAGCTTGAAGTAAAGGCACAAGATGTACTTTTTCGATTTTCCATAGGCATCAATGAGAGTATTGTATGTGATTGTGTTGGGTTTGATTCCCTCAACTTCCATGTCAGAAAGAAGCGATTGAACTTTACAAAAATCATAGACTTGAAGGCATGACTTTATAAAGATTGAATAAGTGTAGACATCAGGTGAACAGCCACGAGTGCTCTTCATCTGTTCAAGAATAGAAAATGCTCTCTCAAAAAGGCCACTTCGGCTGTAGGCAGACAAAAGAGCAGTGAAAGCTTCCCGATCCAAAACACATCCTTCATTAATCATTGCCTGAAATAATGTATGAGCTTTCTCGGGTTGCTTGCATTTGCCAAGCATGACAATCAGCTTTATGTATATACCAGAATTGGGCCTGTACCATAGTTGCTCTCGAAGGAGATAAAAAACCTGAACCATTATGGCAGAGACCGACTGAAACTCACTCCAGAGAATTAGAAATTGAATTGCAAAAGCGACAAACACAACATATCAATTCTCATTTTATTGAACTCTAGATTGTTATGAATAGTCCCACTCAGGCCTTTCAGGTACCTGGAGGAGATGTTCTAAATTTAGTAGGATGAAGTATAACTTGAGATTTGCAGGAAAATTTTGCCAGCTAACAATAATAAAAATGATCCAGGTCTCTAAATTGGAGGTACACAAATAATGGTTGGTAACTACATAAGTTGACTTCCAATGTCCACAAGATTTTTGTGTTTCAAAATCTAATGGTTTCAACAGAGATTGTCATGGTATTATCAATAAATCATTCAAAGTCAAGGTGTTTAATAAACCGGGTTGAATATCTTGATCGTTGATCGAAGCCATATCAAAACAGAATTCAGGTCACACTCGACTCATACCGCCTCAGTCTCCACCAAGTTTTTAAAAATATGCAACCAATATTTTTGAATTCATTAAATAGACATGAAATAGGAAGTTTGTATCCACTATTTTTCTTAATCAATGTGAAAGAAAGGGTCCATTTATTACAACTCACCTGTGCACCCCTTTAGCTTAATAATTCTAACAAGAACAAGAGCATAATAATACCTTAAGAGCCGACTCCCAACGTAGAGCGGTGATGCGCTCGTGAAGGGCTTCCAGAAGAGTTCTGGGTAAAAGTTTCTTGGAACCTCCCTTCTTTTCGATGACTTCTTTTGTGGCCTCCCTCCGAAGGATAATTGAAATGCTCTTTTGGGAAGCTATCTTTCTGTTTGTTTCCTCTTTACTATCTCGCTCCCCCTTCGTTCGGTCTTTTGGTTGTGGGCCGTGCCTCGACCTTGGCCCGTTCATGGGTCTGGCTCTGCTCGGCGTTTCGGTGCACTGCGATGGTAATGGAGTGGTGGCTCCGCCAAGGGAAGCCATGGAATGACTCAAGGGAACAAGATATATTATATTACATTTATTGTATATAAAACATTTATTTTCACGTCACTCGGGACAGTTTCCACATTAATGAGTGGTGACCAATCGATAGACGTTCCCTGTCGCATTTAATCGTGACCCGGTCCGGAATCAGGACCCGGTTCACCAGGTCAGGTCAAACATATCGAGATAGGCAGGTTATGGGTCACACCAATGGGAGCATGGATCGACGTATAATCGCAACAGTCGGTTCAATATATATATATATATATATATACCCCGATATACGGGTCACACAAAGGCAAGTTCAGGAGAAACTAATAAATCCGATATTAATATCGATGAATTTGAGTTCACTAACGAGGATCATTTACTACATTTGATACGCAAGAAAGTGTTCAAACTGCAAATTTCAATCTACTATCCATATAAATCATCAATTTTTACTAACCATTTTGATACGGTGACACTCCCATCCAGAGAAACGTGTGCACAATGCAAATATTCCATTGTATCGTATAAATTTCAAAGCGGTGAGAGTTATGGGTCCTTTAGGCGGCTATTGAAACAAACATCTCGTGGAATTTGATAATAATCCTTCTCGAAAACAAATATCTAGATATGAGTTTTTTTTTTGGAGGTACCTTCTCTCAACTTCTTAAATATTCAGATGTCCTATTAAGAGAATCAATGACTAGATTTGTTTTCATACATCTTTCTTTTGGTATTGCATCATGATTTAGTTTCTATAACCTTCCACTAATCATGTTCCAGTAGACACACTCACATGAACATTTAAGAGCTTAGTTAGTGAAAGAAAGAAATAATTAATTAATGAGTTTAGAATTAAATAATAAGGTTGTCATATGTTTCGATAGTTGAAGTGATCATTAGAAAATTCATATTTGTTGACCATTGTATGATAGTTCATGGTCAAGTCAAAAAAGGTTAATTGCATATTGAGTGTTCGATGAAATGACACCGCGGAAACATTTCACAAATGATATGTCTAATTTAGGAAGAATATGATTTAACTTTAAAGATTCTTTTCTTGTCATTTGACAATGCTAGTTCTAATATTATGAGTATCGAAGAACTCAAAAGAATATGTCAATCTACAATTGGTGGCTTATTTTTCATATTCGATACATTTGTCATATTTTGAATTTATGAATGCAAGATGGATTAAAATCACTAGAAACTCATATTAAACCAATTACTATTTATGGTCTCATCCATATGAATTAAAACATTGGGGTAGATTTTGTAAAGCTAATGATATAAGACCTAGAAAGTTCGCCAGATATGTCAACTTGTTGGAACTTGACATATAAATTATTACTGGATTCATTTGAATATAGAGACTTATTATGTTCATTTTTCGCACATGGTGGAAATTGAAGTTTTTATCTGTTTTAGCATCAATGGAACGTGTGTAAAACAACTTGAGAAATTTTAGAGGTATTTAAAATGCAACTGAACAATTTTATCTGGAGTTTATCACCCTACTCCTCATCTTGATTTGGTAAGTTGATTTAATATAGCACTAAGTTTAAATGAATATACTACAAACAAATATGTGGGATCTTCCGCGCAAGGAATGAAACTTATGAGAAATTGTTTTTATCATTCCTAAACTTTTTTTTGGTCGCTTTATTTTTAGCTACTAGATGCAAATTAGATGTCTTAACTGAAATATTAACAATGTATTATAATGCGTTAATTTCTAATAAACACTATTCTTCACCTGATCATTCTCTAATACTGAGTCGAGTTAGAACTGTTTATGTCAGTTTTATAGGAAATATAATTTAGTATATGGTATACAACAAAATGAATCCGCATCAACAAATCTTAAAAATGTACGTGCATAGTATAAAGCTCACAACAACACAACTTTTGTTAAAAGAATGTGTTAAACGCCCTAAATGATCGTAAGTCCTAGACAAGAACTTGAATTATTTTAGGACTTCTTTTGATTTTAGTAAAACAGATTATGGACACGAATTTGATATTTTCTTTGCGGTGACTGGTCACAAAAGACGCAAGGTTTTCTTATTTTAACAATCATTGCAAAGGAGATATTAGCTTGTCCAATGTCGACCATTCTTGTGGAGCAGTCATTTAGTGCATGTGGTAATTTTTGGATGCAAGAAAATCAAAGCTAAATCCAAATTCTTTAGTAGAGAATCATTTATAAATGACTGGACACGAGCTGCAAAGAGATTGCAAGGGGAGGGATTGCGATATGAACAAGAAGAGTTTTGATACCGAAGGAATTACTACTACAAAACGGGTAATGGAAGTGATTGAAGATTTTTGTGCTATACTTGGAAAAGATGAGAAAAGATTGAAGTGGAATAAAACTAGGGGAGGTATTGGTTTAAGTGTTGTTACGTCTTACGGGAGAAATTGAAGAATAAATCAGGAAAAGATTGATAGAATCAAAAGGATCGAATTGCAGCTCGTGTCAAGTCATCTATATCGAGTTCGGTTAAAATATCGAGTTGCAATAACTCTGGTTCTTGAAAATTTGAACCAACATTTATAAAAATTTTCTCATAAGTACATTTCTCAAACATTAGAACTGGAATAAACAAGTTTAAAAAGATCTGCAGTGCGGAAATGCATGTCCGTCGACAAGTGCTCTCTCATTCCCCACCGAGCTCTCACCCACCAGCAACACCTAAAAATACTCACCTGCTCCAGTGAAAACTAGTAAACCTAGAAGCTCAACAAGCAGATCCGGAGGTAACGAATAAGAAGTAGTACTGGCACATGCGTAAAACAGTTTAGTATAGAAGTCAATAAGTAAAACCCGTCAAAAACCCTTTCATTTCTCATCATTTTCTTTTATGAAATGTGACTCAAAAATTTTCTTTAGTCATAGTTTCTTGATCAAGCTCATCTGGTACCAGGATTGGCGGGACACGCGGCCCAAAGGCTGACATTCACACGCCTGTACTCAGCTATGTTGGTGGGGCACCCCGACCCATCGGTTGACATTCACATATCCATAATTTGGTGTGGCACTCCGGCCCGTCGGTTGACATTCACACGTCTGTGATCTTTCATACTTGTCGCAAATCATATAAATCTCAAAAATTTTCCTTAAAGCTTTCTTTCCAAAACTGGATAAAATCCCCTCAGTAAAGCAATTGGATGCATATTTTATTTTCCTTTTTAAAACCTCAAGTCACCAACGCTTACATCCCTTAGACATTTATGACATTTGAATATAAAGAAAGATAAACATGCAACTAACAATTTTTTTTCTTTAATGAGAATCGACTTGGGGATTTACTCTTAATCTAGTTACTCAGGGTATCACCCGAATGTAAATCAGAACATATTAGCGCTGACACTGAAAACTATACTGTACGAATAAATAATTGAGCTCAGTTTAGAGGTGATTCAAAATAAACTGATCAGACCAGATCAGAACGATTGATCATACCAGAACAGAAGAATACGTCGAATCAGATCAGGTGGACAAGATCAAATCAAGACAATAGATCAGTTCAGAAGGTCAAATCTGATTAGGATGGTCAAACAAGATCAGAATGGTCAAATCAGCTTAGGATGGTCAAATCAGGTCATAATGGTCAAACCAGCTTAGGACTGTCAAATCAGATCAAAGCAGTCAGAACATATTAAAACAGTCAACTCAGACTAGGGTAGTCAAAGAGATTAGAACAGTAAAATCAGTTTCAAACGGTTAACTCAATTCGGAACATAACATAATGGGGCGGATCAACTCAAAGCATTCAATTCAGATCACAACTGTCAAAGTGGCTCAGAATAGAATATGGGTAGGATCAGCTCAAAGCAGTGAGTCAGATAAGAACTGTTAGACCAGATCAGAACAGGTATACCATGTCAGAACAAAATGGATAAGAGATCAAACCAAATTTTGGATCAGACCAACACGTCCTATCAGATCAAAGTAGAGTTTAATAGACGATTAATCTCCTTGCAGTTGATCGTCGACTCTCAAATATGTGAGTAAATCTGTGTGCGAGGAATATATCAATTACATTGTATATCTTTCTTGTTTCTCACACACTGGGAAGTGATCTATCTAAGCTGATAGGGTAAGCAGTTGACATAGATGATTAAGCTCCTTGCTGTTGATCGTCTACTTCTCCCTCTCCTCCTCTCTCTCTCTCTCTCTCTCTCTCTCTCTCTCTCTCTCTCTCTCTTGAATATTCAGTTCAGCTCCTATATATAGCCTCTGTGCTGATGTTACCGTTGGATACAAACTCCTAGCCATTGAAAAGTTTCTGTAAAGTTTCTAACATTGTTTCCTTGTTGTCTATTCATCGTACATAGGTAGGTGAGGCTATTTATTGTCTTTGTTCTGTCTCTGAACTGATGTAGGCATATAGAAGCAAATCAGTTTGAACTACTTTAATTCAGATTTAGAGTAAGCTCGTGTTCAAACTGCTCTGTCGTGATCTGAATTGCTTCGAGCTGTTGTAATCTGAGTCTTGATTCTTCTTCCTCTCAGCTGATCGCCTCTCTGCTGACCCCCTTTCCGCTGATTGTCTCTAAGCTGATCTATTACGAAGCTCTCTCTAAGATGTTCTTGCTCTAGGCTATTTCGCTCTTCTTTGTTCTGCTCTGAGGTGCTTTGTTCTTTCTAGTTCTGCTCTGAGCTTTCTAAGCTGTATTGCTACGGGCTGTTCTGGGCTGCTCCAGCTTGGATTTTCTCTGCTGTTCCAGCTTACCTCTGAGCTGATCTGATCGATGCTCCAGTTGGTTCTGCTCTCACCTGAACTGCTCTAAGCTGTAATATGATTATACTTCTTCTCAACTGAGCTCAGTCTTCGCTTGTAAAGTGCAGTCTGTTCTGATCTGATTCACTAAGCTTCGAACTGCACACTCAGTTAAATCGTTAGAAACATAAGAGTAAGTTTTGTGCTCATAAAAATCAAGATCTGATCTGTTACACATATCCAACAGTCTCCAACTTTTTGATTAACACAAAACTTGGATAAACAGAAGCATGAATAAACAGATTTGAAATATAACATCTGATATACGTCTTGATGATTTAAAACTGAAAGCTGTTGGTTTTAAAACATGCGATGCACAAAGTAATGAATGAATGCTGAAAGATGTAAATAACTCATCTGGAATTTATTTATAGAATTTCGGAGCTAAAGCACCTACGTCCGCTTCTTCCAAAGCTGGAAGGCTTTACTATAACACTTTGATCTAACAACTTCTGTACAAAACCACCTCAACTGGAATTACCCACTGTCCAAAACTGAGACTCCTAGAATCTTCTACACACCAGCTCGCAAGCTGTGTGAACTTCATCTCTAAGAACCTGTTTAACGTCTCTGTTCAAAGACTACAAATACTAAGTTTTATGTCTTCGTGTCAAGATAGATTTGATGTGTTTTGGGGGTGTGATTCGCTCATATAATCTTTCAGGTCACGACTCTCAAATATGTGAGTGAATCTGTATGTGAAGAATATATATCAATTAAATTGTATATTTTCTTGTTTCTCACACACTGGGAAGTGATCTATCTAAGCTGATAGGGTAAGCAGTCGACATAGATGATTAAGCTCCTTGCTGTTGATCGTCGACTTCTTCCTCTTCTCTTTTCTTCTTCCCATATCTTCATATTCTTCTTCGTCTCTTTTACTATCGTGTATATCCTTCCCCTATCTCTCTTGAATCTTCAGTTCAGCTCCTATATATAGCCTCTGTGCTGATGTTATCGTTGGATACAAATTCCTAGCCATTGAAAAGCTTCTGTAAAGTTTCTGAATTTGTGTCCTTGTTGTCTATTCATCGTACATAGGTAGGTGATACTATTTATTGTCTTTGTTCTATCTCTGTACTGGTGTAGGCATATCGAAGCAAATCAGTTTGAACTACTTTAATTCAGTCTTAGAGTAAGCTCGTGTTCAAACTGCTTTGTCGTGATCTGAATTGCTTCGAGTTGTTGTAATCTGAGTCTTGATTCTTCTTCCTCTCAGCTGATCGCCTCTCTGTTGACCCCCTTTCAGCTGATTGTCTCTAAGCTGATCTATTACGAAGCTCTCTCTAAGCTGTTCTTGCTCTAAGCTGTTTCGCTCTTCTTTGTTATGCTCTGAGGTGCTTCGTTCTTTCTAGTTCTGCTATGATCTTTCTAAGCTGTACTGCTACGGGCTGTTATGGGCTGCTCCAGCTTGGATTTTCTCTGCTGTTCCAGCTTAGACCTCTGAGCTGATCTGATCGATGCTCCAGTTGGTTCTGCTCTCACCTGAACTGCTCTAAGATGTAATATGATTATACTTCATCTCAACTGAGCTCAGCCTCGCTTGTAAAGTGCAGTCTGTTCTGATCTGATTCACTAAGCTTCGAACTGCACACTCAGTTAAATCGTTAGAAACATAAGAGAAAGTTTTGTGTTTATAAAAAACAAGATCTAATCTGTTACACAGATCCAACAATAATCCACCATATTGGTTTTAAAATAGAGCTAAGGACAAGAGTTTATACTTACAGCTCAAAGAAATCCAATCTGAGAAGCTAAATGGCTTGAAAATATGAGGAACAGCTTGCGTTCACACTCCGACGACTGCCCTCCTTCGACCACCACCACTCACCAAACTAGTCGAGGAAGATAATATTTGGCTAGAGGGTTCCAACGAAACTACCCTTGCTCAAAAAATATCAACCGATATCAAGATATCGGGAAAAAACCAGTTCTCATGAACACCTAGGGTTCAAAGAGACCAGCTCGAGATCTGGAGGGGATGATGGAAAATGGTTTCCAAAATATCTTACACTTGTGTTATTTTGACTACACAAAAGGATAAAGCTGAGCAAATTACAGAAACACCCTGGTAAGTTCCTCCGATCTGATCTACAATAACCTCATATCAGCTCTACCTCCGAGCTGATACCAACTTGGGATACTCAGGCCTGTTTTCTGAGCTGCCACCAGCTCTGGCAACAGACCTCCTCCGAGCTGACTCCAACTTAGGACATAGACTTCCTCTGAGTTGACCCCCAGCTCAGGACATCCAGATCTCCTCTAAGCTGACCCCGATTCAGCATGCGCTACAACTTACCATGTGAGGACTGTAATTAGCCAAGGTCGTTAACGAATTAATAGTCCAGATTAGTAGCCAAATGATCATGATTCTTCCAGCTTGGAGAGGATCGAATGAGGAGGATTGGCTTGGATACAAGATGATCCTATAGTTCGTGCTAAGCTGGTGATGCAGGAAGCTGCTTTGGATTTTAGTTTAGATAGTGCGGGTGCGAGCTGGTTCAGTGGCATATGTTGATCGTAGGAGAGAAAGCTGTTTAGAGTTGCTGGAGTTTCTGTTGCAGCTCGGAGGGCAGTGGATGTATAGTTTGTAGAATTCAGCTTGGAAGCTTGCTGAGTAGTTGCGAGCTGGACCAGATCGGTAGGCATAAGCTGGATGCAGCTTTGGGCTTGAAGATATGTCGCGAGCTGTGTTGACCCTGGAGAGATTGGTTGACCATTGCGAGCTGATTTAAGTACGTCCTTGAGACCTGGGTGCGTAAGCTGATCTGAAAGCTTCGTCGTCTGGTTGGTACAACGAAAGCTGAATAGAGTATCACAAAGCTGACTGAGCAATGCTTCTTGAACTGAAGTACATACTGTTAGCGGAGAAAAGAGTAAGCGACCTAAGCTGTTCGGTGTAAGCTGAGCAGTGTAAGCTGAGTTTTGGAAGCACTTCTAGTTTGGAGATCGTAACAGCTGATGTACGTACTGCTGGATGAGAAGCAAGTATGTCTGAGCTGAGTTGCTTTATGAGGAGTTTGTTAGTCTTGTGAGACAGTTCTGAGCTGAACTGCTTCGTTTTGATTGAAGGAGTCTTCTGTCGTGAGTTGTTTTGGAGATAACAAAGTAGAGGCGAACAACTTGAGAGTTCCACTGTGTGAGTGTAAGATGGGTTCAGCTTAGGGAGGTTTTGGGTGCCCTGAGCTGACAGTTCAAATCGCAAGTGCTGTGCCGAGTGTTTTGTTGATTTCAGCTTTGACGAGGACGGTTCTTTACTCGTAAGCTGGTCAGTGTGTGATCTGGTCTGTAGCTGGAGCTGTGTAGGTGGGAATGTTGTGAGCTGTCCCGAGCTTAGGTGCTACAAGCTGAGAGCGTCATGGGCTGTATTGGTTATCGCAAGCTGGATAGAGCATCCTGAGCTGGTTGCTAGGGTGCAATCTGATCGATAGTGGTTTAAGATGTTTTAGTGGTACTGACCCATTGAGACCTGATCTGTCTTTTAGCGAGCTGGCAGTGCAGCAGCTCTGAGCTGTTGGTGGTTGAGCAGCGTGATGTAACCTGGATTCAGTTTGGGGATGTGACTGGTGTCCTGTTTGGTAAAGCGAGTCTGGGCCTGAGCCTTTTGGTAGAACAACTTTGGGGAAGGCTGTTGATAACGTTCGGGTCTGTGGTGAGCAGATAGTATGATCAGATTAGCTGTAAAGAGCGTGATCTGATCTGATTCTATGTTCTGCATTTTTGTGCATGGCACAGACTATTTGTGCGGACACTTTTGGGTGAGAGCTGATCGTATTCCTCCTGAGCTGGAGTAGTGCACGAGAGCTGTTAGCGCAAGAGAGCTGATCTGTGTCGATGAGCGCGATCTGATGTGATGCACGAGAGCTGAGTGTGGTTCATGAGCTGGATGTACGTGAGAGCTGAACTGCATGTGAGAGCTGAACAATTGAGAGCTGAGCTGTTGGGGGCGAGAGCTGGTGGGTATATGGGTGCTGAGCTGTGCGCTGGGCTGATTACAATGAGGAGGTCTGAGGTAATTTGATACCACTGCAGACGTGATCTATTGAGCGTGAATATATATACCCTCCCGTTGGCCAACACTTAGTCATTTTAGACCACACTTCTCCTTATCCTCTCCAGAGATTTCCCGACAGATATTTCCAAACCCTTGTGAGTACTGTTCATCCGACCTTATTTTTCCAGATCACCGGAGTTTGGTTGGTCGGTTTTGAGAGAGGGCACCTCGCTTGGAAACCTCTCTTCAGGGAAACATTTCAGTACTAGTTTGGAGGCTAGAAGATCGGACTGAGGAAATCGTTGAGGAGCTGCATGAGCCGTGTCGTGATTTTCGGCTGAGTGGAGCTTCGTTTCAGGTAACCGAGGCTATTAGAGTTGTTTTTGAGCCTTAGTTGTTCTTACCTTGAGTTATGTTGAACTTTGAGGTTGAGTGCAGGCTGGTCGAATGTTTAAGCTTTGACCGTGAGCTTTTGAGCTTGAGTTGAGCTGATTTCTTAGATGTTGTGCAGATTTGTAACCCCCGTGTGGCTTTGCTGTGAGCTGCTAACCCTGAGTTGTGGGCCAAGAACTGAGTATCACAGCGAGTGATTTCTGTCCCAGCCTAGTGTTTGCGCAGCGGCGGATCCGGATCCCGCTCCCAGGACGTAGCGGAAGAATTTAAAAATTTAAGTTCGGGAACGGTCAATACACCTATATAATAATCAAAACATTCATAGAATGTTTAGAGGATATCTTGATGGCGTCTAGGCGCCTGGATCCGACCAATTCCACGAGGGAATTGGCACTTCAATGGTTGAATGGCTGGATCCGACCAATGGTGCTGCACGCTGTGCGTGACGTGCGCGCACAGGGGGGCGGCCACCTGCACTAGAAGCTCGTGAAGGAGGGGCGACGGGCGCACGCATGAGCGTGCGGAACGTCCGCGCACCCCCTTGCGCGACGTACGTGCATGGGTACTGGCCAGCGGGCGCAAAGCCCGCCGAGGTGTGCGCGCGGGAAGTGCGCGACAGGCGTGCAGCGCGTGATGCGTGCACCGGCCTCACTATACCCGCCGCTATGTGTGCACGGCAGGCGCACCCGGCTTGCGTGATGTGCGTGCATGCGGCGGCACGTGGGGCGATGGCGTGAATTTTTTTTTTTGAAAAACGAGATTTTTGATGCAATTCAGGCAGAATGGTGTATTGACAGATCCGAGCCAAAACTCTGATACCACTGTTGGCGCAGCGGCGGATCCGGATCCCGCTCTCGGGGCGCAGCGGAAGATTTTAAAATTTTGCACCGAGAACGGTCAATACATAACAAATATAGCAAATAAACATACATAGGATGTTTGATTTGGTACCTTGCTGGTGTCTAGGCGCCTGGCTCCGACCAATTTCATGAGAATAGCTTTTGGTATTTTT
Source organism: Dorcoceras hygrometricum (assembly GCA_001598015.1). Lineage (NCBI taxonomy): Eukaryota > Viridiplantae > Streptophyta > Magnoliopsida > Lamiales > Gesneriaceae > Dorcoceras > Dorcoceras hygrometricum. The sequence goes on from KV005025.1 coordinate 92,048, forward strand.
CTTTCTCACTATTGAAAGTGTCTCCTCATTACCATATTTATAGATTGAGGGATAGAGTTTGATTTGAACAAAACAGTGATCATTCGGTTCAACTCAAACTGTGAACATTCGATTCAACTCGAACAGTGAACATTCGGTTCAAGTCAAACTGTGAACAGTCGTTTCGACTCCCTCGATTGTGGTCTCATCATAATCCCGGTTGATGATCAGATATCACAGATGTGCTCAGTTTACAAAATGATCATTATGATGCAAAATCAAATTTTCGAACCACTAAATCTATATATGACAGGTTTACTCTCATTTGCTAAATATGGAAGTCCTACTCCCTTAGCTACTTTTATGAAGTCATACTCCCAACCTTCCTCCTACTATACTCAACACTTTGAGTATCATATCCGTACCGGAATTGGGAAACCAGTACTTGTGTGACCCTCAATGGTTCAGGGATACAACTAGCCATGGGCTCACAACATTTGTGACTGCGAAAACACATTTTTGGACTTACCATCGAATCATGGTAAAACGTCTAGAAACATCACCCCATGATCCCCTAGGTATCACTGATAGTGCCTGCAAGAACCAATCAGTCATGGTTAGCGTACAGTACGGTCCTTTCAACTCAAATATCTCGATCAGATCAACGACCATTGATAATTAAGAGTCGCTAGAGATCCAATAACCATGGATATATCTTGAAGATCAAATAGTGACATCGCATGTGTTACTAGGTAAACCCATTTACCTAAAACACATCTAGTACTCTGGCCAGAGAATTTTCACACTATTGTCTTCTCAGATAGCATAGGATATCCACGCACAAGGACGAGCGGTGAATCCTCGACAACGAAGCATCGAATCCTACATGCATCAAGACCTCACCCAACCCCGCCACCTGATGACCCCAACTGAGTCGGTAAACGGGTCAAAGTAAGGAACCTATCATGTAGAGTCTCCATGATATTTCGAGTAATAAGGACTAATCTGTACAACCAAGACCTCGGACTTAATCCACTCAACAAATGGTAACCACTTGGAAAGTCCGAATGAGGGTAGTTCGATAGATCACCAGGTCACTATCCATCTGCATGCTTAGAACATCACTATGTTCCCTACCAATGAAACGTGGTACTTCGCATCGCAGATGCTAGTCTCAAACTCGGGCGGCCCTTATCCTCTTTTGGACTGCCCAATCGACTAGGAACATGTTTAGAATACACAGTGACTATTAGACGCGTTTCATGATAGCCATCAAATCCACTATCACATCTAACATACACTATAGTGCATTCAAGATCTTTATCCAACAATTGTAATCATAATAATGAGGATAAAGAATGTCATAAAAGAATGCGAATTCATAAATAAAGATCGTTTTACATGGAGTCAACAAGAGCCCACACGCCACAAGGTGGCTAGTTGGGCACCTACTGTAACACGTAGAGGCTTGAGCTAAGGAATTTTGAAAATATATGCGTAAGGTACGAATTGAGCTTGTATGTACATCTTGGGATAAGCATGTGAGCGTAGTGGCTTTAGGCTGAGTGGTCCTAGCTTTGTCGTGTATATGCTGAGTTTCTGTATCCTTTACTGCTTGCGCTGAGTTGTGCTATGCATGTCGTATCTGTGCTGTTTACGTGCAGAGTTGCCGTAGCTGATATGCGTGTGCTGAGTAGTTTGCTGTTGTGTTCGTGCCTGTGAGCGGAGTCGCCCAGCCTAGTATCGCATGGTAGAGCCTGAGTTGTGCCGTTTTATACCTGCGTGTGAATTGATACAGCTGTTTGATTAGAGAGCATCTTCCGAGTGTGTGAGATTTTATCTGCGAGAAACTGAGCATACACTGTAACTCTCACACATGATTCACTCATATATTTGAGAGTTGAGCGAAACAGAAAATGAGTGAATAAAAAACAAAACGACTTCGTTGTAGTCTTTGGACAGAGACGTTAAACAAGTCTTGTAGCCTTTCTCACTGAGGCGTAAAAGAAGTGAAATTAGACACACAACTTGCGGGCTATGTACATAGGTGGCTAGAAGTTCTTGCAGCCGAGGGCTATTGGATCGGGTTACAGCAGGAGCCACTGTAATCAAAGTCTTCTAGTGGATCCTTCCAGTTGCGGAAGAAGGGGAGACGTAGGAGATTCAGCTCCGAACTTCCATAAACAAATGGCAGCGTATTATTTCTTTACAGCTTACTTCATTCATAGCATACGCATTACATATTGTTTAAATAGATTTCGACTTACAGAGTTTAGTTGGGTATTTTCCGCATGATTTTATTTCATACCCAATCTGTATCTCGGTGCACAGACATTTTAAGAACACTGAGCTATTGCAACTCAAGATTTATTTAACCAGATCGCACTACTTTTCTGCATGCTGGTTTAGCGTTATGCTGGAACCAACTTGACGCGATCCGGTTTCCCGTTACGTGCTGGTTTTTCGAATAAACTTTCAAAATGCGCGTAATAGGTCTTTTAAAGCTTTTATAACAAGTTTTGGGTGCAGGAGTTGTGTGAGAACTCATGAGACACCCCTTTAGTCGATCCTAACAAACGATTATTCCTGATATGAATTCAAGACTTCGCATCAACAGTTCAGCTCGCACCCGAACTGTGTCACCTAGGTCAGCTCGGACCCGATACGATTTACTCTAAAATGAGTAATTCAAAGCTGAAATTTCAGAACCTCACAAAACAGTACACTGATAACAGATAGGAGAAGAGATTTGTTTCTAGAAGTTCAAAGGCAGCACCTTCTACGTCTCCTCTCCTTCTAAAATGGAAGGCTTCACTAGAAGACTTTTATTTATACAACGACTTGTACAAACTCACTTAGTTAGGCCGCACCTGAACTGAACTCCTATACTATAAACTATACACTTGTTTAATGTCTTTGTGCAAAGACTACTGTGAGGTCCGGGGCTCAAAATAGGGCGGGAGTGATCGCCGGTACCAAGAGATTGCACGGACAATGAGCGGCTTCTGGCAGGCTTCTAGAGACGAAGGGACACATGAATGAACCGATCCACACCCGAATGAGAGGGATTACAAGGCTGTGAAGTTATAGATGTAATGGAGGTTAGTTGAGGAAGGCTTATCAGATATAATTGGTACTACTCATACCAACAAGGTGGATCTTATTTCGGGAGCTCATCACTTAACAACTCCAAAGTTAAGCGTGCTTGACTTGGTACAATTTTGGGATGGGTGACCCCTGGGAAGTTTCTCAGGGTGCGTGCGAGTGAGGACAAAAACACGCTGAAAATGCCAGTGTTGGTACAGTGGGGGCAGTCATTAAATCTGGGGTGTTACAACTATTGACACTAAGTTTTAGGCCTTTGTGGCAAGACATATCTGATTTGATTTGATTTACATTCCATCTAATCTGTTTCGCTCAGCTCTCATATTTGTGAGTGAATGTGTGTGTGAGAAATGTAATCTGATACAGTGTATTCTCACAATTTTGTTCCACATACTGTCGTCATATTCATTGATCTTCAAAGAATTCCGATGCTGCTGGTGCACAGCTTGATATTCTTTTCCCGTCCGAACTGGCACTCTATGGACACATTCATCTTCTGAGAGTTCTCTCTTTGATCTCACATGGACGACTTATTTTCATCAGTCCAGCTTGTATTTATAGTCTCTGTACTGAAATTACCGTTGGACACAAGTTCTTAGTCGTGAAAAGCTTCCGTAAATTTTCTGACATTGTGTGCTTGTTATTCTTTCTTCGTACAGGAGTAGGTGAAGCTATTTATTATCTTTGACTGCTCTGAACTGATGTCTTGTCGTATCTGATTAAATTAGTTTGAACTTCTTCTTTTTATGTTCTCATTAATCTTTGTTCAACTGATTTGTCCATTTGAGTTGATCCTCTGACCTGATATGGACTCTGTTTTGTTCTGTTGAACTGCTCTACTCTGCTGAGTTGTTATTTTACGAAGCTCCTTTTGAACGGTTCTATTCAACTGAATTGATCTGATACATTCTGTACTATGCTGCTCTTCTCAACTGATCTGAACTATACTGTTATGCTCAACAGTTCTGTTCTCATATGATCTAATATGTTCTGTGCTGCTCTTTTTTGAACTGTTCGCTTCTCATCTGAACTGATATAATATGCTTAACTGTTCTGAGCTGCGCTTGAGCTGTTCTGTCTGTTCTGTTCTAATTTAAGCTCAACTATTCTGCTCTAAACTAATTTGCACTTATAATATATCTGATCTCATCTGATCCGAACTGCTCCGGACTGAACTACTCTTCTCGACTCTGAACTGATGTTGCACTTCTTCTCAATTGAGCTCACTTCTTCGCTTATACTGTACAGTTCTTGAGTCTTCAGCTCAGCTCTGATCTGATCTGATCTGCTTTCAGTGAGATCTACACACTCAACTAAACTATTAGAGCCATAACAACAACTTTTGTATTCATCAAATTAAGATATGATATGTTTCGAGATCCAACATAAAATTATAAAAAGCAAATATTATGTTCAACAAAAAAATTATTTTTATTTTTTATTATCTTTTGAAAAGAATATTCTATATTATTTACATTAATGAATAATCTTATTTTTTAATATTACAGCTGTTATCAACTATAGTCGTCTTACATATATACCTATAATAATTATATTTTTTTCACTCGTTACTTTATATAGATTTCTTTCAATTAGTATTTTTATAGTCTGTAAATTATTTCTATAATTCTTGTTGGTTAAGTGTGCATAGGTGAGCGTAGTATTGAGATGAGTAACCTCCTGAGAAGTTTTCGTATGTCAAGTTGCTGATATTACACCGCTTGATCTGGGTAGTTGTAAAAATATAATTCCAGATCTTAATTGTGGTGCCCTAGTCCATCGATTTACTAAATAATCTCGAATGTACGAAGGAAAAACGTACAACTTTTTCAAATTTTAGGATTTCGAAGGGAACATACGACTCAGGGATGATTTTGCAATTTTAAAGAATCGTTCAGATTAGAATAACAACATGGTGCTACTATCAGCTTGGAGAATAAAAGTCGGATTGCGAGCATAAAATAGCTCAGGGTGAGAAATCAACTGAGAAAAATTACGCGAACTGATCTCATTCAAACTGGGAAACAATTAATCGTAATACAATTTGATACAGAAAAAAAATGGCGTGTATGTTTAATGATCAATACAACAAAATGAAATCTGAAACAGCATGGAAACGTAGGTCCATCGATAAACAATGTCCAGTCTGCTTTAGTTCGCACCAGCCAGCTCACGCTAAACCTCTTCACCTGCAACCATGAAAACTAGTGAGCCTAGGCGTCCAGCAGGTAAAGTCTAGAATAACAAGTAACACAATACAACTGGAAACATAAACTCGAACATAAAGGAAATAAACATTAATCTTGAACTTTCTTAAAACTTTGAAAATAACCCATTGTTCATATAGCATTTTTTGTTTGAGTAGTGGCGTGGAAGTTCTCCTTAGGTCAGGTCGGTTGATCAAGCTCATCTAATATCAGGTTTCTGGCGAACTAACACCCATTAACATTTATGTTTGGAGGGGCACCGCGGTCCATCGACCGACATCCACACTCCTGTAAGCTGACCGTCTGTTTATCTTTGCCACAGGTCATAAAACTTTGAATAAACTTCCTTCAAATATGACATGAAAACTTCCGTCATTCCTCATTCGTGAGATTGCCATATAACATTAAAAATTTGTACATACTATTGTTGAAACTCCATTTTTATTTGAAAAGACTGCCGGGAGTACTACTGGACACAGCTGAAGAATTTCCGAAATCAGCTCGGAATGGAAAACAGATCGCGGCTTAAATCAGCTTTGGGTAGAAAATAGACCATGATTGGTTGGTCAAATCAGGTTAGGGAAAGTCAACACTACTTAGAACAATCGAGCTGAATTAAGAAGGTCAAACAAAGTCAACTAAGCTTAGGCAATTAGATCAGATTGCGAGCTTAGATCAGCTCAGAGGGAAAAACAGATCACGCGTTTGGGAACAGCTCAGAAGAGGAAAAACATATACGAGCTCAAAAATGGATCACAAACTTAAAAAGAAACAGTCAACTCGGCTTGGAGTAATGATGTCAAGTCACAGGCTGAATCAGCTCAGGGAAAAATGTCAGATCGCAAGAGTAAACTGGAACAGTTCATAGTTCAAACTATGAACCGAGTTCATCGAACGAATCATATCAGATTGGAATAACAACAGGGTATTGAAAACAACTTGGAGAAGTTCAAATCGATTCGCTAAACTTATCAGATCAGAACAGAGTTCTAACTATAAGCTTTGCCTATCAGCTCAGAACCTCATCCTTAGCTATCCAGCACAATATAATCATTGGAAACACTCAAGGAACTTATTTACAATGTCAGGCCTCGTGCTCTCATCAGAGATAAAACACGCAAAAACAAGCGGAAGCAACTAAAAAGTGGTTAAAATTTTTGCTTTTGGTCTGACAGAAAGATAACATAAATTAAAATACGGTAATACTCAAAATATATCCCAGTTTAAACCAACAAAGGTCTACAAGCCACATAAATACAGTACAGCATAAAACATGCATCAAGTACCTGACAACAACCACAACTGAATACAACAGAGCACAGGGCATCCCCTGGCTAAGTACTGATACATATATATATACTATACTAACTAGGACACTCTAACCACCTCCTGGGGCACCTCCAGCCGGACCAACGCCACGACCAGCTGAGTAACTTGGGAACCCTGAACAAACAACAAGCAAACAAAACAAACCAAGCCCCAGAGGGACATGGTGTCAAACCCCAGTACGGAGAGCAACCGAAACAGCTAAAGAACAGCATAAGATAAATGCAGATGTTATGCATAAGACACTGAACAACAGCTGAAGGCTTCAACCGAAGAAAGGGAGCCAAGGATCTCAAACACAGCTCAACGAGATCTGCAATGAATGGTGGCCACTGGTGTGTGTACAAGCATATGGGAATTACCCCCTCTTCTTTACACCACACCCGAATACCAGATGCATCAAACAACTCAACTTGCCGTTGCCAAACTCATGAACTGTGGTAGTTAACCACTCGGCGCATGAGGGCTAACATATCCCAGCAGGGAGATGAGAGTGCGGCATTGCCGCTCGCCCTCGCATCCTGGTAAGAACAGAACAACAACAGGAATTACCCCCTCTTCTTTACACCACACCCGAATACCAGATGCATCAAACAACTCAACTTGCCGTTGCCAAACTCATGAACTGTGGTAGTTAACCACTCGGCGCATGAGGGCTAACATATCCCAGCAGGGAGATGAGAGTGCGGCATTGCCGCTCGCCCTCGCATCCTGGTAAGAACAGAACAACAACAATACAACAAAATATAAGGCAGCAGGGATATGAAATGAACGTGAATTAATGCATGTATGCGTATAACAGCAGCTAGCATAAAACATATGCACAACAGCAATCACAACAGCAAGCATACACGGCCATTCACATAAACAGCAACCTCACAATTTATCCCACGCCAATTCTAAGCTATAACAAGCTCAAATCCGTACCTCGATATTCTGTGCAACAATTGTTGGGGATCCGGATCCGCACCCCGGCAGGCAGCGGAAGAACAATAAAATTATAGAACCGGGATGCGATCAATACGAAAAACAATTCTACATGTATCGACATACATAGGGTGTTTCAGACGTGTTACCTCGCTGGCACTTGTGCCTGGCTCCAACCGGTGTTTCAAGAACCCGGCGCTTCTCGGTAGATTGCGGTAGATACGCCAATCCGGTCCACGACCAGATCCGAGACTCCTTCGTCAGACTGCACTAGAAGTCCTGACGAGATCAGCACGATCGGATTCTCCTCGAAAAACTAGGCCGGAATGAAATTCCGGCAAAGTTTGGGCGGCGGCGGCGGCGGCGGCGAGAGAAGAGAAGGGAGGCGGCGGTTTGCTAGGGTTAGGGTTGATGATTGTAGTAATTATGAAGTCTCTTAATCATTAAGTCCAATAATCAACATTAAACAGACTTAAGGTAGACTTGGGCCGGTCCAACGGGCCCGGGTCCAAATGAC